>ML394173.1:267925-314418 GCA_005239525.1 Nicotiana knightiana | reverse complement strand
CCCCCCCCCAATTTTTTTTTTTGAATATTTTCAGTGTTTTTTTATTTTTCAGTTTACAGGTTTGAAATTTTACGAGTTCCAACGTTATGAGTTCAGAGGTTTATGTGTTTGGAAGTTTGCGGGTTTAGAAATTATAGAGTTTACGGTTCGAAAGTTTAGTTGTTCAGAAGTTTATGAAATCTGTGGATTCGGAAGGTTGTTGGTTCGAAAGTTTATGGCTTCATGTTTATAATATCTAAATTATAATTTATTTAAGAAGTTATTTTTCTTAATTTGCGTACCACAGCAAAAAATGAGTAATATTACTACTTATTTTCCAAGAAAATCCCAACATGTAACATATTTCATGTCACGAATTTGCGCTTGAAGTGTCAATATTTGAAAGAGGTTATGACAAATATGATAAATTGATTTCCTGCCTTCTTGTGATGAGAAAGAGTTGTTATTGAAAAATCACACATATCACGACCAGATAGTTTATATTTCATTATTTGAAGTGAATCTAGTGACTTTCTAATATATGCTCTACACATCCATTCCCCTTAATTAAATGCGACGATATTTACTAAAATTCAAAAAGAGATTGGTGAGGGATGGAAAAGCTTCGTTGCCCAAGTCAAATAGGCTCTAGTGACCCAAAAAAAATGCATCAATTGAATATTTTTACCATTCAAATGGCTCTAATAAATCAGAAGAAGAAAAGAGAGATTATGATTGTACAATATTTCAACTTGTACCTGATAAAAGAAAAAATTCCAACAAATATAATAATGCTTTTAAAAAAGATGATGCACAAGTGATCAAGTAGAGTTCGGAAACTACATTTCCATGTCAAATCTCAGTGTCTATGGAGAAAGAGAGAGCCAAGCATTTACAACTTGCAGTTTTAACTTGAACATCTATCCTAACACTTTTCTGTTCAATGAGAGCTAAAAAATTTCATGTGTATTAGCCCCCTAATAAAGGGATAAAAGAAACTTCCCATCCTCAATGTATCGTCCCACCAACAACATTCTTGAAGCTATTTCAAAAAGTTTGTTACTAAATGCCATGGTTCGCGTAATCAATCAAGGACTGCTGATGTTTTTAAGGTCTTGACCCTGGGCATACCAATTTGGTATAATCTTTGAGAGATGCGGGTATAAATCCTTGAACGAATTCCGGATCGTGCCTTCAGCAACTCCAGTTGCAAGTGAGACATCTGCATCCATGTAGTTTTATGCATAAGATATCGGATATTCAATATGCATATACTTTCTTACAGAAATTCTATAGTAACACGAGTGGCGTTTAACCACCAATATAACTACTTGACTGTCAATTTGGATCATCATAGAGCATCAGATAATCTAGAGTCTCTGGGTTAAGGTGACAACATGTAGATGTATAGGATTTGAGGATGACATTCACTATATATAAGAGGGGAAACTCGTTCCACTGAGGTTTTCCTGAATATATCTTAGCTATTTTTATGCAATTCCGATCAAAGAGGAGGAGAATAATGGTGATTTCTTATTACCTTTAACTGGCTTCTTTTCATCCGAAAGCTGAGTGACTATGTAGATAACTGCTGCAGCAATAGAAATGGGACTTCTCCTGCATTAATGAATTCAATAGAGGAGTAAACATATTTGATCTATCCTGTTGGTATCAAATGTTTGTTCAAGCATTTTAGAAATTGGAATAAGTATCATGACCAACTCTTTGAAACAATTGCATAACAACAGACGTATAAAATTCCTCATTCTTGTGTAAGAATATAAGAAATCACTAAATTGTAAGAAGCTACATAGCAACAACAACTATGCTTCAATCCTTGTGGTTGAAGTTGGCTATATGAATCCTAACCATGGGATCTCAAAAAACAGTATTCAGGTAGAAGAATCACTCTCTAAGCCTGTGACTTCTTAATACAAATGACACCAGCACTTCTTTACCTAACTAATACTTTAAGATCCAACGCCATGCTTCAGGAAACAGTCAATCTCAACTACAAGTCTGGGAATTCATACTTTAGCAACAAGGCATTCGCTTCAGAAAAGGAAGCAGTTGTTTCTCTCTCGACCCTGTAGATGACTACTCAGGGAACTACACGACAGAATTTGACCCAGAAACTCAAAGATAAAGAATGAACATCTGCATGGTTTAGTAAAACCACAAAACTACTATGAAGCACCTCCAGTTTTCCCTTCTCAATAAAAGATCAATATTTGCAGTTATACTTGGTTCCAGATGCCATGGATCACAAATATTTGGGGTTGACATTGGTCACTAGTGAAATCAAATTTCTTCTAAGTCCACAATCTCAATATTCCAATACAAGAATGATATTACCCTCAAAATAAGTGAACCTAGGCTTGCTTCTACACAACGGTTAAAGAAGGTCTAATATTGAAATTTCAAAAACAGGGATTATGTCTCGTTTAGGACTTTACAGTACATCTTTCACTAAGCTTTCCTCTAAAGATAAGCTCTTTTGACTTGCAACATTTACAAAGATTATACGTCTCCTTTTGCATCATCAATGAAAATTTTAATGAAAGGGGAAAAAAGGCAGGAAGAAGAAAAAGGGACATCTAGCATGGCCCCAAAATTAAAAATATCATTGCATGCTGTAAATCGTATTTCAGAAGGCTATCAGTAACATATATATAATGGAAACAAACCAAATACATCTATGAATCTAGCAAGCCCTTAAAAATAAGGATTCCCTAAATTAATACAAATGAAAAAAATGTGGCAAGAGCCTCTAAATTCTAGGACACGGTCATATTGATAATATGCAGTCATGTATTTCTGACCTTTCTTTTTTCATTCACAGAATTCAGTATTAATTGCGAGAATTTCATACAAACACCTACTCCTCCCTCCTTCCACCTCCCCCAAAGGAAAAATAATGCATGACTTAGTTTAACAAAATCAAATCACTTATAAAGTAGACCTTAAGCTGCTGGTATTTCTTTTCCAATAATCAGTCTCATAATTTTTAACATTTTTAGCCAGCTAAACATTGTCAAATTAGTGGACTTGGACAATGACTCAGTCAAGAATATACCAATAACATTTCCCCCTGCATTCCCTCTTTTATATTGTAAAGGGGATATCAAACAGTTAACAGAGTATTTGAACAAATATATAGGTTAAGACATATGCCTTCAGATTACGAATATAACTTCTTGTAGGCAAGAGATCAAAGGGTAAAAGGTGGAAAGACCCTTTAACAGATGCCTCAAGTTATATCTTTGTTCCCAACTTCGATTTTGTCTTTGACGTACTCAATCATAGCATTTGTTTTTAGATGGTCCTTCTATTCATCATAGACCAAGTTGGGTTCAATATATGGCAGCAGGTAAGCAACATGTGACAGATTGACGAGCAATTTTGAAAGTTAAAATAGCTCTCTAAAAGTAAAGAAAAGAACACCAAAGGAAAAGGAAGAGAAAACAAAAAAAAGAGAAAAGCGAGTCATAGCGTCAGAAAGGGACCCATCTAAGTTCTTCAGCAACAGGCTTCCACCAGTCCCCCTGCTGGAAACTTCAACACAATCCTCCTCCAGCATTCCAGTTAACCCTCACCCATCAGCCCACAGATTCAAATGTTAGTCACCCCCCATCTCCAACTTCGCAACTGCCACATTTGTCATCCCTAACACCCTATCCATGCATCCCACCCCGACACATACTTTTTCCCCCTTCACCCTGCAATGTACCTTGTCCCTTGCAACTCCCTTCTTCCCACCTTCCCAGTACTTCACTAGTTCTTCTCAATATCAGACCAGCATCTTGTTGGCATCTCCTTTCCTTAGTCTTCTTCCGCCCTTCTCTTAACCCTCTGTAACCACCCCTTTTCCCACACTTCAGGTCCGTCACTGCTGCCCCATAGTAACCTCCCTAGAATCAACTTGAATGCAAATCAAGTGTGGATGTGACTGTATGAAAGCAAGGTAGGATGTGGTCTATACCTTCTTGAACATCTTTCCTCCCATTTTAAATTTTAATTCCACATGAATCTCAAAAACACCTCATAAGTCAATAGAAACAGAACTCTGCGGTTGAATGAGAAGGACCACTTAAACACATAGGAAGTTGGGAATGATTTCTATTCAGCATTTTACTTGGAGATCAGAGATTGATTAGTCACAAGAACAATTTCCCCTTCTATTCTATTTTTGGTACTCCAGTACATGCAGTCATTTAAAATGGATAATTTGAGGTTAATTACCAATATTAGAAGGTTCACTTCCAAACAATCAAAAAGTAGAACAATCTAACAAAAAATCTGGGATTTATACCCCAGAAATTTAATATTCCACAACTACAATCATCCTATAGTCAAGCTAACCATACGAGGTAGCAGATAAAATGAAGACTAGGTTCATCTTCTGAACATGACATGACAGTGAAAACATAATTCATACACACATTCATTGCTGCTGCTAAGGGTCATGGTTCTGCTATATGGTTTAGTTATATATAATCTTTTGATACCAAAAACAAACACTATTATCATGATGTTTATACCAATTAACAGTACCATGTCTATGGTTTTGTCTTCTCCTGGAATATACTAGCATGTAAGGCACAAAAAATTTAGAACTGATTAACGATCTTACATAGTCATAGAATTGAAGACTTCCCCCATTCACCCACTTATTTCAAAATATATGCTCCACTATTTGGAACAAATGAGATTAATTATAGTAAAAACAGCATTTAATTGAACACTTAATAAATCTGAATAAGCATCTGCAGATCAGCGTAGATACAAGCAGAGCTACCTTATGTCAAACTCTTCGGATTTTTTGACTGCTTCTTGGGCAGCTTTAACTGTTTGATTTGTCATCCCAAGATTTGAACAAAAGCGCCGCTAAAGATTAATAGCATGTGTCAGCAACCAAGTTAAGAGAAACAGAAAAGGTTCTGATTTTAAAGGAAATCAAATTCAGAAAGATACTGGTTAGAAGGAGAATGATGTCTTTTTCCCTTTCTTCTAAAAAACTAAACCTCACCATGAAATCCCCAGCATGTATAGTTCCCATTTCCACTGATTGACCCATCTCGAGCTCTAGTTGTTTCACTATGTATTCCTTTGCTCGGCCAATTTCCTTCTTTGTAGCTCCATTTGCAACAGAGCAAATTTCTATTTCCATCCAGAGTTTCAAGAAAGCTCATTCACATTGAAAGTTAAATGAGTAAGCACCAAAATGACAAAAGATCTTAGCCTGTACCCTTCACAGTTCGAGGCTTGTCTTCTTGTCGACAAGCAATATATAGGCAAGCAGCTAATATAGCATCCTGATTCCTTCCTCTACTAGATTTTTGATCTTCTACCTTCTTGTAAATCTCATTAGCTCGGTCCTTTGAACAGAATGTAAATCATTATAACAAAATACTGAGCAATAATGATCTGTGGTTTTTGGTGTCAACTTACTTTATATGAAGTATAACAACATTTTCAAATTCATCTTTCAAAAGAAAAATAACATAGAGTACTTCAGCAGATCCTTATTCTTTCTACATGTTTAATAAAAAAAAATCCTATTAATGTTGAGAAAACAATACTGTGAAGTACATTAAAAATTTGCCAATGCCTATCAAAATGAGAAGTCATGTAGAATATCAAATGTAAGGTCACAGAACCAAAGACAACTTCCAACCCCTGGAAGAACATACTATACTATTTAGGTCACTAGCAAAAAGGTTTTTGAAAGAATACACAAACAGCTCCGGTATTTATATAAATGGTCAAATCAATCAGTTGCTACTTGCTAGTAAAACGAGAACCCCCAGTTAATGTATTGGCAAATACAAAGAACTAATCAAGGAAAGGTTCTTCTCTTCATGCAATGATGCAAATGGAGGAGGGGAGTGGGGGGTGGACGGTAAACCCATTGACATTGTCGAGTATTGGACAGCTTATCCAACTCTATGATAAAACGAGCAGATGAATCAGGCAGCCTTTATTTAATGACCATAGCAAAAGAGATAGCATGACTCTTCTTACATAATGAATGAAATTGGAAAGAAAAAGTAATCGGCCGCTTCTTAACACATTTACATATATCTGCACATACTTTTGATACTTCCTGACATCTCAGTGTCATTCGATGAAAATGAGTATCAGGACTTCAGGAGTAGAACATACCTTTATGGTTGCAACCAGGCCCAACCTGAAAAAAATATAATTGCATCAGCCATCTCTTGGAATTCCATGTTATAAGTTCAGCTAAAGTCAATAGAATAAGAAGCCTGACCAAACACATACTGAGAACCAATATTAAAGGTTTCATATTACAAGTTCATTTTGTTCAAATAGGATAACATAACAGAAAGAGACGGTAACAAACACATACATAGAAAGAATACCACAATGAAGAGCATTGCGTGAACAATAAGTTGAAATTTCTGACCTACTCAATTACTTGAGAGCAAACTGTTGTAATTTTGTAATTCATTTATCGCCTAAAGTAGTTGCCTTGAAGAATAGTATTGACTAGAAAAACAGAATCATAATCATATCATGTTCTCTATGGCCCAGGGAAATTATTCCTGGTGCACCGAGACAACTTTTCAGGTGAAAAGACACATGATGCTTCCAGCCACTTAAGGCAATGCAACAATACATGAATGCATGGATAGAGATTTCTCAAATAGTATAAGGGTAGGAGACACTGCATGTCTCGGCCACGAGAGCTCTTGGCAATTTCAAACCAAGCAAAGGCCTTCAATCTTTTAATCACAAAATTGTTGTAGCTAGCCAAGTATTTTCTTTTTGTAGTCTGCATGATACACATGCATCTTCTGTTATTGGATGTCATCTAAACTAATTTCTCCTTCGCATAATTTTTTTTTAATTTTTGTGTAAAAGAGATGAAATCTAAAACATCCCTTTTTTCTGATTTAATAGACCATAACACTATTTTAAGGCAATGCAATGACTTTGGACTAAACATTCTTGATTCCTACACGGAAGCATCAAAAACAGAAAACATGAGCATTTTCAACCAAGGAACATACTACCAGACAAGCATAAAGACCCAAGTTAGTACAAAATGGCAAGGTCTAAAGCTAACACTTCACATTCCACTTTCAACTTTAAAGTGCAATATCTGCTTCTTCTATCACCAATATCTTGGAACCAAAATGTTTGTGCCCTTTACATACAGCATTCATTTAGTCTCGTCTGACTGTCATTATCTTGTCTATTGTTTCACTTTGTAAAATGCACAACAATGGTCCAGCCTTCTAACTAATGCAAATTTTTGCAATCCTTCATGTTTTTGATAACTCACCATGGTAATCCTAGCTAACAACCGTTGCCAACCTTAAGGATTTTTAAAGCAATCAAGAGTACAAACTGCACACACCGCTATGGGCATTCACCTCCTCAAGAAAAATACAAAATTTGCGTATATGCTCCTGCTGCTTAGACCAATAAAGAAGCAACAAGTAATTCAGCCTATAATATTCACACTGTACCACAACTTAGGCCACTTGTAGCAAAAGACAATAGGTTGAGCAACTAGTAAAGATGCAAACCTTTCGCACACTAACTATGGCTATTATCACCGCATGTCATAATGTAACAGTATGAATCCAGAAATACAATTTTTACCATAATGGTCAACAATTTAATTCAGTTGGCTCCAAGCTGAGTGCTAGAGTACCCAGGCACATACTCAGTTAGTAATTCTACTCCAACACAGGTAATCAAATAAACCAAATGGGTAAATCTCCACTCACCTAGGTCACCTGCACCAATCACAGAAGGGGATTCAAAAACACACCAGGTGTCACACCTAGGATCTAAACTAGTTCTCTTATGCAAGGGGATTCAACAGTTGATACATAACCAAAAAAAATGGTTTTTGCCTTATATGCACTGTGTAATTTTCCAGCGAAAGGGATTCAATTAATACATCCTACAGGTAAGTTTTTCCTTCACCCCATATCCCACATCCCAACAAAAAATCAGTGAAAACCCATATAAAAGAATCCAACCTTTACACCAAAAAGAAAATAACATTTTTTTTTTTAAAAACCCAGAAAAAAAAAAAAAAAAAAAAAAAAAAAAAATTATAATGCAGCACCTATCAGACATAACAGCAATGGCTAGAGCAAAAATCAGAGTAACCCCATATCAAAAAATCGAACCTTTACCCAAAAAAAAATATTAAAACCCAGGAAAATAAAGTGAATCAAGATTGTAAATTACCTATCAGACATAACACCAATGGCTTTAAAAGCCAAGATAAGAGATCGATCGGAATTAGAGCCACGATTCTGCCAACGGCCCAAAGAGGAAGTCAAGAAATCACTGGTAGTTCCATTGGGTTTAGAGATCACAGTGGATAAACCACCATCAGAAAGCAAAGGGTTACTGGGCCCACCAACTCGATTCGGGTCATTATCCCCTGACTCATTAGCAAAAGTCCTCCACTCAGATGTTTCATCAATTGAATGAGATTCCAAAACTAGCCCACATTCTGAACACACCATATCGCCTGCTGAATGATCAAACACAACTTCTGTACTCTTCTTACAGTCTGAACAGTACGCATCCATTGATTAAAAAAAAATGGTGAATTTTTCTAACTTTTTTTTGATGAATTGGGTTACTTCTGTTTTTGGGTGTAAAGAAGAAATGATACAGTTGTTGTTTTTGTTGTTGTTGTGATATATATATAGTTGGAGGCGGAGGAAGTGGCGGGGGGAAAGGGTGAGAGTAGGAAAGTCATGCGGCACTTGTGGGGTTCGTTCAGTTTTGAAATTGTGATAAAACTAATGTGACCAACTTCTTTTTCTTTTCTTGATGAAATGAATCCCTCCATCTTTAATCAGATATGTCGTGCAAATAGAAAAATTATTAATAGGATCGCATTCTCCGAATTAGTCAAGCTAATAATTACTTAGATATCGGACAGCTAAACAAAATTATTTTGTAACCTCAACGAATTTGTAATTAAGGTTTATTATATATATATATGTGTGTATGGTTCGATCAAAAAGTAACGAGCGTGTTTCAATAACTTGATTCGCTAATAATATTATATTTTTAAAAGGTGAATAAATAGAAAAGATGGTGTTTTAGCTCCTTCTATGCATACAAGTTTGATGGCAGTTGACAAAATTTTGTTGAACATAAATGATCTTAAGATACATATCGAAAATTTCAAAATATTAATATGCTACGAAAAATGATGAAATATAGGAGTTGTTGATCGCGCGAGGAGCAACTCAGTCGTTGCGCTAAGACTTGTGCATGAAAATTTTGATAATATTTTGTTTTAAATTTTCATGGTACAATAAAGAATATGATATGGTTCATAAAGTAATATTTACATCAGCTTGACAATGGAATACACAATTGATTGTCTTATGAACTTAAGCTTTGGTACCAAAATAAATAGATTCTTATTAAAGAACAGATAAGAAAATTTGACCATGATACTTTACATCGGAGAAATGAAAACATATTTGAAATGTCGAAAAGATTTATGAAATTCCTGTCACTTAACTTACTAACTTTTCTCTTATTTTGATAAGTCATTTTCCTGCTTCCTCCTTTTTGTATATATATATAATGAAAATGAGCAATAGTTTCAGGACAAAGGATGGGCAGCCAAGAAAAGAATGATTGTATGGAAAGGAAAAGAAAAGAAAAGTGAAATTGAAGGACAAAAAGAGGGATGGGGTTGCCTAGTGTGCATGCAATTTCAATTAATGTCATATATGCCAAAGGACGCAAGCAACTATGGATAAGATATTATAGTAGACAAGTCTTTGATCATAAAAAATAAATATATATATATATATATATATATATAGGTGATAAGGGAAATGGATAAGATACTGTTAATCTTGCTTCACAAAGATGACAAAGACACTATTCGGCATTGGTGTTAATATATGTTTTTTGTATTTATGAAAAAAGAGCTATTATTATGTTTGTCTAGGTGAAAGACTACTGTCTAATTATATACCAAGGGTGTACACGGACCGGATTAGTTCGATTTTTATCAAAACAAAACCAAATTAATTATATCGATTTGGATTGGTTCGGTTTTGTCGATTTTTTTTCTTTACATGAATATTATTCCAATCTTACTTTGTTAAAGTTATAGATAAAATTTTAATAAGTGAATATGTAGTAAATATTGAAAAATTTGACAAACATATGATCTATTAAAATATTCTAATGCGAGAATTTTTTTAATAATACATGATAGTTATTTTCTTAGTCGCCTAACAATAATTTTCGTTAATGTACGCTTTCTAGGTTAACACATGAGAAGATCTCAAATATTTTAATTTTTTTTTTAAAAAAAATCAATATAAAGTCTTAGAAATATATATATATATATATATATTTATATGTTGGTTTGGTTCGAATTTTTTTACTCAATACCAAACCAAGTCAAACCAAACTTAGTTGGATTTTTTAAATCGATTTGGTTTGATTTTTCGATTTAGTATGATTTTCTGGTTCGATTTAAACACCCCTATTATATACTCCTAAACCATTACTATTATTTATCTTTTAACGAAATTGCCCCCTCCTCAGAGATAACTACAAAAGCCAAATGTGTACTCAAAGAATGAGCATGTTACACAAGTATTTTGGGTTTGTCCAAAGAACTTGTTGTTAGGGATATAGTAGATATGTAGATCCAATATCATATGATGATTTGAATATATTTTTGTGAACGTCATTTGATATAAAAATATATGGCGTTTGATATTCTTTTATCGTAGTTATTATTATTTGTTTGATTAACTTGATAAGGTCCTTGATTAAATTTTGAGACTTGACATTGTGATGGAGATCATGATAATGAGAGTCAAGTTTCTTATAGTTAAATCTAAATTTGTTCTTGATCATAAGATTATTAATTTAGGCATTAGTAATCAGGTTAAATCAATATTTATGTGATCGTCTTTTTGGTATAAAGATTAGTTGATCTCATTAACTAATTCACGCAGATAGATGATGCATATGGAGATATGATCATTGAACCGACTCATTGGGTAATTCCTAATGGTTAGAATTACCATAAACTGTCAATAGGATATTCTCTTGAAGAATGTGATGTAAGAATTTTCTTTGACCTGAGATCTTCATAGTAATTGACAAGTTATTTATTGTGCTTTGATACTAGACATCTATAGCCGTAGGGCGATAGTTGAAAGAATATTGGGTACGATTAAATACTTGTAGAATTAGTGATTGATCAAGATGGAATCTGTCGACTCTTGGTAATGAGTTTAAGCTCCATGTTGTCATGAATGATGAACGACCAAATTAAGACCTTGGCCAGGACAATTGAATGAAAGAAGAAAAGAGTTTCTTAGGTCATTCAATGGTCGATCATACTTGACATGAGCACATAGTTGGTCGCCTATTAGGAGTTGACAGTTGAACCATATCTTAGGGTGACCCAGAGCTATAAGGACAGAAGGAATTACTACATTATTCTTCTACGGGTTCTTGAGAATAAATTGTATACTTCATGTTATCCGGTCGTTAAGGAGTGTTGCTAGACGCCACCCTTGATTATTAATATTGATATGATCAATCTACTATCGGTTTAATATTGAACCTATGGGGTCGCACACTAACGAGTGTTTTGATCTTTGCTAAAGGATTAATTATTTTATTGTTTGGTATTAAATTAAAGAATTTAATGAGTCAAACAAATTTAGTTATTAGTCCAAATGAAATATTATTATATTCTTTACTAGCACAGAAGATATAATTAATATTGTGAACAAATTGAAGCTTTCTATTTGGAATAGAAAATTAAAATTATAACTCTTAGTTAAAACTATATATATGGTATATATAATGTAAATTGATATTGATATATATAAAATTTATATATAATATTAAGTTATTCGTTTATCCAATTTGAATTGGATCAAGAGACATGAAAGTTCAACTGGACTAGCTAATGCGGCCATCACAAACCCATTTAATATGGGATTGAATTTCCAAAGAAGGAAAATTCTGTGAAGTCCAATTTGGAATGGACTTTGAAAGGAAAAAAGAACGTTGTCATTTCCTTGCCCTATTGGAAACGTGTTTTCAATTCATGTATATATACACATATTTGTAGATGTATATGCCGCACAAAATTCTAAGAGAAAATACGTTCTTGAAAATAGTTTTCTTTGTTCTTCTTGACCGAAAGATTTTGAGAAAAAATTTCAGTAAAATATTTTCGTTCAATTTGTTCGCGAGTTTCATTGATCAAGGAGTTGATAGCAAAGATCGGTCTCGGTGTGGATACGCATAGAGTCTTCGCACCATCGAAACGAGACTCTCTCCATCAGGTACGTCTCAGATCAGATATTTGACATATAAATAAATTTTAAACACGAAAAGTTTTGCCTAAAATTGTTATTGTCTTCCGTTGCGTGTTACGAACACCTATATACCTGTAACTAACAAGATTGCTCCAATACAATTATTTTGGAGATCAATTTTATTACCCATCACAAGATATTATTTTAGTTTTGTGATTCTTTTCATAGGAAATGAGAACATATAACACAAAAGATCATTCATAAGGTCATTTTCTTCTATTATATATAACTTAGAAGATCTTAAGAGATCATTTCTTCGTTATTTTTTGTTTTGAAACACGTCATATCAATCTCTTCTTAATGTATTCTCTGTTGTCTCCATCCACTAGAATTGGTGTGTTCTTACCTTCTCCCGTAAGGTCGGAACTACACTGAGACCGTCCGTCTTCAGTAGTCTCAAGTCAATACGTTCTTTCCTTGACAAGAATCAAATCAATCTATATGGCGAGTGTTTTTAGTCTGCTTATATGTTCATCTTACCATCAACTTTTACTCGACTATATTAGAAATTTAGTACATTTCCAGGGACGCCATCCAAGCATCACAGCAAAGTTTTAGAGTCTCACAGTTATATCCAAATGTACGAGGGAACTCAAAATGTATGTATATGTATATATATATGTGGTTCTAGTTTTGGAACATCAATGAAAAACCATGGGGCAACTGAAGGCTGAACCTCACGTTTTGTTATGACCATTCCCTTTCAAATGCATTAAACTAAGGAGAAAACGAGAAACTGTAATCTAATTAGTGAGTTGCCTGCTGCTTAAAAATGGTCATTGGCAACTATAGTCTGAACAAACGAAGATATTTCAAAACATGAATAGAAGAAAAGCAAACACCGTTTTGAAAAGGAAACTATCTTACCACAGAGAACCTTTCACGTACAATGTATAGCCATAAAAAATTGGTGGACAATGATGGCCTATGAAATCTGTGATTGCTCAATAACATTTAAAAATCAAATTGCCTATCTGTGCTGAGGGGAAAAAATGGAAACAAAAATATAGATTACCCAGGACCTACATGACTAAAATGCATCTGTATAAGAATCCAGAACACAGGATTGCCAACTTCCAGGGCTAAACTCCGACTTATAATGTTTTCTCTATTTGCCTTCTTACAGAGGCCCTATAGCAGCAGACACAACTAGGTTTCTCTTATGCCTTTGGACTGCACAGGTTCTTAAGGTCCTTATCCTTGACATACCATTCTGGTATTATTTTGGAAGCATGAGGATAAAGATCCTTGTACGCATTCTTGATAGTCCCTTCTGCAACTGTGGTTGCAATTGAGATATCTGCATATGCAATCTGTCAAACCATATATGCAAACTAACATAGCCACCCAAGATTAAAAGCAACTGTGCAACCCCACATGAAGAATTCACTGCAATCAATAGCAAATGGAAAGACTAGAAATGCAAAAGCTCCTATTTAAGCAACACATGCATTTATAGAACATAGACTCTATTTGGCTCAAGATTGCACAAAGCAGAAGGTAAATGTCCAAACCTCGCAGGGGTTTCCTCATATCTGTAAGTTGAGTTATCATGTATATTATTGCTGCAGCAATTGATATAGGACTCCTCCTGCAAAAAGGGGAATAACTATTAAGGATCTAATCTACCACCCTGTTGTGCATAATAAACTCTGTTGCCAGTGATAACACCCAATTCCTGGCTTCTGTTCCCTTTTAGCAATTGTTTTACTGGTTAGAACTCTAAGGGGTCATTCGTACAAGGATAAGGGAAAGTAATTCGGGGTTAAAATATGGAATTATTTTATCCAGGGTTTGGCTGAATTTTTTGTTCCTGTATAAGCAATCACGAGATTGTTTATACCACAACTGTGGTAACAATTTTGCAGCATACTCTATGTGGGAATAACAATCTCGAGATCACTAATCAACAGAGTGACACAGTTGCCCTTATCCAATATCGAAAGCCAGGGTCAAAATTGAATGTTTATCCAAGGTCATCTAGTATTAAAAATGAAACATTTTTTTATATTATACCCACTATATCTCATTTTTAGGCCAAAGAACCAAACACCTACTAATAAAAGTATATCCACAAAATAACCCCATTATTATTTACTCCATGTACTATAATTTCCACATTGTAATTCACAATATAACTTGTTCAGCTAAAATTTCTGAACAAATTAAGTATAGTTGAGAAATATCCACTAAAATTTCTTCAGCTAGACTTCTATTTCTCATTAAAATCAAACCAGTGTGGTTTGTCCAACCTTCTTCCTTGGAGGTTGTGGAGCAGGGAACACATTCAAGCCCGAGATGTTGAACCAACTGACAAGTTCTTTCCCACTATACCCACTGATCCACCATCATTTTTTTCCTATAAATTCAGAACTTTTCTCAAAGTTCAAGAACAGAGTAATCGCCAAAATCAAATTTGCAGAAGGTTCACTCAATATGAAAGAAGAGCACTCAAACCACCGCAAAATCAAAGGGTTTCATCAGAGAGTTTACAAGCACATCGACAAACCAATGACTTTACCAGCCTCTGGATTATTCTGTGACCAAGGCATGGATTAACCAGATTAAGAACGTAAAAAAACATACACAATCAAAAATATGTACCTTATGTCAAACTCTTCCGACTTCTGAACAGTTTCTTGGACAACCTTAATTTCTTCATGGTTCATACCAAGGTTAGAACAAAAACGTCTCTGAAGATCAAAAATAGATCATGTCAGGATAGTATAAAGGCATATAAATATCAGATAAGAGGCACAACCCACAATGTTTAGTTCACTCACCAGATAGTCCCCAGCGTGTATAGTTCCCATCTCCATTGATTCTCCCATTTCAACCTTCAATTGTTTCACAATGAATTCTTTTGCTCGGCCAATTTCCTTCTTACTAGCTCCATTGGCAATTGAGCATATTTCTAATCAACACCCAAAGTTTTAGAGTTCACACAGAGGACTAAACTGTTAATCTACATGATCAGATAACATTGCCACACCTTTTACAGTGCGTGGTTTGCCTTCTTGACGACAAGCAATGTAGATACAAGCAGCTACCAAGGCATCAAGATTCCTGCCTCTGGTACACTTCTGGTCTTCCAGCCTTTTATATATCTCACTTGCTCGATCCTGCACAAGATCAAAGAAAACATACATCTTAAAGGAATAAGAGAGAAGGAAGAGTTCGTGCTACCATATAGTGCAAAAAAATTGCCCTAGCAACATAGTTCAGCATGGACGAACAGAAGACTAATCCTAATAAGAGAAATAGCTATATCAAAATACTCGATGCGGATCTCAACCACAAAAAAGGAAAAAAGACTATATCAGAAGACATCCCCTGACATATCAAGGGGATAAGTCAGGCGCAATAAGGACTATCACTTTGGAGCTGCACACAATATACTTGGGCAGAGAAAACTAATGGTTTCTGTTTATTAAGGCAAATCATGATGGATAAGATGCGCAAATAGGTCGTAATCTACATAGTTAACGCATAAGGTAGACAGCACTAAGCAGAAGAAGACTCAAAACAAAAATAACACTTAAAAGATTTAAGCACACAAATAAAATGAAGTGAAGAAGATGCCAATGGAGAGAAAGTCAGACTGTCGTAGTCTTTAACTGAAAACTGAAAAGGCACGAGAGAAGCAAGAAAGCAGTGAGATAATTATGAAAAAACCTCCAGAAAAGGGCAGAAGAACATAGACCATAGTAGAGTAAGAGTCCTTATGACATGAATCTTAGCATGATCATATGAGGTCAGAAGCGGGGAACTAAATATGTCAAATAGTATATGATATTTAACAGGACACTAAGAAAGTCGTTTTTACTTTCATCACTCATAACAGATCCCATTTTGTCCCTATGACCAACGCAAATTTACAAACTATTTTTCTTGTATGATAAAAGAAACCTATCTGATATGAACAAGTAGGAGAATCTCATGAAACAAATAGCTCCACTAAATCAGCCGTTCAGAATCACAAAAATGTCTTATTACTCAGAGAAAGTCATTTTTCAAAAAAATATTACAGCTAACCCGCAAACAAGCAACATGCATGCAATTCTGAAGATTGCTGTCATTATCTTCTGTTGCAGATGCTACACTTAACTTCTATGAATTCCCAATTGTTTAATCAAAGATGTGATGCATGAATTACTACAGATGTTCAACAAACTATTCTGTCCGCGCAAGACCAAGTCACCAAATCTAAGGTTCGATGAATGTTATAAGAAGTGCATCCCTATAATGCTTCGTCCATGGAACAACAAGACGAGAAGGATAATTCATAACATGGCAGTTAGTCAGGGTTGGACAACCAAAGCGTGTGTCCAACTTTTAGTGTCAGCCCATATTGTCTGGTTCACTATAGTTAGTCAGGGTTGGACAACCAAAGCATGTGTCCAACTTTTAGCGTCAGCCCATATTGTCTAGTTCACTATCTGTAGCCATGTATCCATTATCAGGAAAGTGAATGATTTTACATTTTTCATTCAAAGTGAAGCCCTCACATTGTGAGAAAAGTTTATAATCCTATTATGTGGGAAAGAAGCAGCAAACTATTAGCCTGTTTGGCCAAGCTTTTTTTTGGGTCAAAAGTGTTTTTTTTGGCCAAAACTTAACCAAGCTTTTGGAAGGAAAAAAAGTATTTTTGAGGAGAAGCAAAAGCAGTTTTTGAGAAGCAGAAAAAGTAGCTTCTTTCCAAAAAGCACTTTTCTGAGAAGCACTTTTGAGAAAAATACACTTAGAAGCAGTTTTCAAAAGCTTGGCCAAACACTAATTACTGTTCAAAAGTGCTTTTCAAATTAATTAGTCAAACACAAACTGCTTCTCACCAAAAGCATTTTTTCTAAAAGCACTTCTCAAAATAAGTTGATTTTAGAAGCTTGGCCAAACATGCTATAAAAAGTGCTTGGCCAAGCTTTTGAAAACTGCTTCTAAGTGTACTTACTTCTCAGAAAAGTACTTTTGGAGAGAAGCTACATTTTTCTGCTTCACAGAAACTGCTTATGCTTCTCCTCAAAAGCACCCTTTTTCCTTCTAAAAGTTTGGCTGAACACCTCAATTTTTGGGCAAAAGCACTTTTGGCCAAAAAAAAGCACTTTTGGCCCCAAAAAAAAGCACTTTTGGCCAAACAGGCTATAATTCTCAGAAACACTTCTATTGAAAATTAGTATTATTTCCAAAAATATTTCCATGTTTGATGCCCAATTAACTTAAAAGAGTACTAAAGAACATACCCTTATAGTAGAAACAAGGCTCAACCTGTAAAAAAGGAGGAAAAAGCTCAGCTCAATCAATTGATACAAAATTGCCAACCTTACAAAAACTAGAACGAAGCATACAACATTAAGTAAAACGCACAAAACTAGTTCAAACATTTAACGACTCCTAAACATCTCAATAATGTTTTCACCAAAGGCACAAACACAACTGGTCAGCATCATTACTCATGTCCTTCTAGCAATCTCAACAAGTTATCTCCAAAACCAGTTATCAATTCAAATACAGCTGTAACACAAAGCTACATAAATGTCATCTCAAACAATTTGAGTAATTACAGCACCAAAACAATCAAATTGTGATCAAGTGTCATCCACGAATGTCTTCCATCCAAAAAGCTTACTGGAGGAAGTCCAGTTTTATTAACCACATTCTTACATGTGCAATTTCATTACCAGATTCTCTAAGATAAACCTATTTGATCCCAATAGCCAAGATCACACAAGCCCTGAAGTCTGATCAAGGATAAAATTAGCCATGGGTTCTTACTCAAACTCTATATGTGTTAACCACTAGATTAAATGAAAAATAGATTCTGAACCCAGTAAATCAAATGGGATGTAGTAAAATCCCAAACTCGAACCCATAAATTCAAATCCTGGATCCGTCTCAGATAAAGAATAAGCTCTTTTTCATCTTCGAACCTACGACTACTACGCCACAATCCAAAACAAGTTGGATTAAGCTGCATATATCCTCCATGTCCAATCCAAGTCGAGCTCAATTCATTTCAAAAATAATTAACTGTAAAAATTCTCTTAAATTCACTCTTGCTTCTATAGTTTATACACAAACATACAAATATCAAATATACATAACATAAGTGCACCAATACGACTAAGTCTTCGTAAAGGCTGCCTCAGTCCTAACCAAGTTGGGGTCGGCTATATAAATCTTCACTGACCATGTTACTTCATATTAGCTCATCTCAGGCCAATAATATACAAACCAAAATAATTATTATTATTATTATTATTATAATAATAAGAATTAGGGTTTCACCAACAAGTAAATAAAAGCAACAGGTAATTAACAGACCTATCAGCCATATTAGCAATGGCCTTAAAAGCTATAACAATGGCTCTATCAGGATCACCGCCCCGATTCTGCAACCGAGCAAGAGAACCATCCCCATTACTACCATTAGGCCCTTTAGAAATAACAGTTGAAAGGCCCGCATCGCCAAGCAACGGGTTAACGGGTCCACCAACACGATTCGGGTCATGATCACCGGATTCATCGGCAAAAGTACGCCACTCAGATGTCTCATCGATTGAACGGGATTCCAATACCAGCCCACACTCCGAGCAAACCG
This sequence comes from Nicotiana knightiana, assembly GCA_005239525.1. NCBI lineage: Eukaryota > Viridiplantae > Streptophyta > Magnoliopsida > Solanales > Solanaceae > Nicotiana > Nicotiana knightiana. The sequence continues at coordinate 295,458 of ML394173.1, read as the reverse complement.
TATCGCCGGCGGCGTGGTCGAATACTACCTCCGTGTTCCGTTTGCAGTCCGAACAATATATATCCATTTTGATAAAACAGTTTTGACCCGATTCGATCCAATTATAGGTCCGGTGACGATGAAAGGAAGGAAGGTAACGGAGAGAGAGAAGTTACAAATTACTTATTGTGTTTTTGTGCTCTCTCTCCAAAATCGAGCTGGTAATGGAGAGCAGGAGGAGGAAAATGGATGGGTCAAAGGGGTATTTATAGACCTAAATTCAGAATGCGGGTCGGTAGAAGTGTCTTCCGTGGGGTCCACTGCCTTGTATATTTCTACCAAAAGAGAGACTGGAGAAAATATCTATTGTAGACGAAGTTTAAGAAGCAAAAAATTATTTTCAGTATTTGCAACTTAAATTCTGCTTCAAATTTATGTCCTTTTCCTTTTCGAGATTCAATTTTTTTTATTTTGATGAAAAATTTAAGTTTTTAGCATAAAATTTATATGTTTGAAAATTGTATACATATTATAAGTCAGAATAATTATTCGTTTAAAATATTTAACAAATACATTACAAAAAATTACGATAAATAAACAACTTATCATCACATACATTTGGATGAATAGAGTAATAAATATTTATATAGTTACTTACCAAAACTCCAGCCTCCTCTCCCCTAACAAAATTGTCTGTATCTTTGTCCCACAGTTTAGAAAGTAAATATAAATATATATTATTTTTTTAGTAGATAAAGAAAAAATATTCCACTTAAAATAGAAAAAAAAAATATTTTTTTAAGTTATCATATTAAACTTGCTATGAATAGTCGCATATTAGTATAATAAGCTAAATTTAATCTGATGAAATTAAGAAATTGTAAATACTTTCCATTATCAAAAAAAAAAAACGATCTATAAGTGCTAGTGGACAAAACTTAAAATATGACGGGAATATAAATTTTGTTCATCCACTATTCAATTGAAACCATAAAAAGGTAGGAGTATCCTCTTTAATGTGGCAGACAAAATTACTACTAGTAAATTAGTAATTTATTTTTATTCACTTGTCCATTTTATATTTACAGTTTTTATTCTAAGAATCCAAGGAATATTAATTTGTTTCTCTTTGGCATTTATCCAATCAGCATATAATGGAAATACACTACACCAAGGATGGGAAGGTATTGTTACTTGGTTAATTTTCATAATTTGTATATTAAAATTTGATTGATGAATTAAATAATGGAAAGTTATTGTTTGATTATATAACAACAATTTTAATTAAAAATATCTTAAAATTATTAAAATTGATCTATTGAAGAATGGAAGGTCGTTGTTTGATTATTCTCAATAAGTGAAACATATCATAAAAGCACTGAAATATAGTAAATCAAAGAAAGGTAGGTTATTAATTGATAATTACGACTGTTAAACGTACCATAAAGGCATAAAGGCATTAATAAATTGCATATCTGTGAGATTCTTTTTTCTGAACTACTAGAAATAATCATGTCCGTATTGCGTAAGCATGAAATATATTAAGAGGGGGAAATCAACGTGCGAAACAAGAGAAATTTTATTTACCCGTTAAAAGGTACAATTGACTTTATACATGATTTATAGACGAATGAATTAATTTGATCCAAAAATAACAGATAAATTAGACAAAAATATAAGAGTTAGCCTTGAAATTGAAGTAAATGGTAGATATCCTAGTTCCGAACGCATAACTATCGGGAGGTAAGAATAGTGCAAGTAAACAAGAAGGTACGTTATTTGAGCTTTTGATAGAGTATAGTATATGCTTGTCAGAAAATTCGTGTTCTTACAATGATGATAGATCTTACTATTTATAGTTATTCTTCCTAGGATCAAGCTTTTCTTTAATGACAATTATGAGGGTCATCGAAGAATGTGTAACGGTGGGCAATGAATGTCATATTCTCTGTAACGGATCATGCACTTAATATTGTAGAATATTCTTCATTGAATATTACCGGATGACGACATTTATTTTGTCTTTATGAGTATCATCTCTCTGATGACAAGTAAGATCATTGCCTTCGGGTTTGGCTATTGATCATGCCCGAATATGTCTTATAAAAAGGACTAAGTGGTCGCTGCAAATATATTCCGGTTAACAAGTCCGGAGTCGAATCCCACAGGGAATTAACTTATCAATCACATATATTGGACTCACACAAATTCACGTATTCAATCTTCAGAAATATTTAAGTAATAGATTGAATGTTTACTAACTAAATATTAAGAAATGAAAATGCAATGATTAAGAACTAACTACGAACGGGTTGTAGACAAGAATAGGAGTGATCCAAGGTTCCAATTTCCCCTATTGTCGGAATCCTTTTTGCTACGTTTGCTATAAATTTGCCTAAGTCTTCTCTATCGATCATGAGCACTCTAACTGGCGTAACTCTCTCCCGAGTAATTACAACAATATACTAGACATATTTTCCCGAATTAGGCTAGCTAGCCTTAAGTACAGCTCACTTAAATCGCACCCAAGGTTTCGTTAACCCTAATCTCACCTTTAAACCCTTCGTATTGATCCCTCGTATATGTCAGGAGTGATGTTGTTCAACAACGACCTAAATATGCACTCTCTCTCGAGTAATACACACTAAATAGGAACAGTTAATTGAGGGTCCTTCAATCAACAACAATAAACATATAGTCGAACAAATAGAGATAATACTATGGAAAATCTATATTAACATAACGAGAAATTCATCATTCAATAGGTTCCATCAAAATCCTAGATTAAGAGTTTAGCTACGCATATTAATCCAAAACAAATCACTAATATAATTCATAATCTTCAAATAGAAGTAAGAAGAAGAAGATAAAAACTCTGAAGAATTGATTTGTCTTCTCTCCCTTGTTCTTGCCTTTAAAGTCTTCTAAAACCAGCTATCTCCAACTTCTGGGAGAGTTAGGTTTCATATAGGTTTAGGTTAGTCGCCTAGGAAATTATACAATTTCCCCTGTGTTTTTCGATTTTGACCGCCCGTCCGCGGTCGCGGATCCGACCGTGAATTTTTGTTGCCTCACTGCCTTCAATTCGCGAGCTAATTCGCAGCCTACTTCTTGGCCGCGCACCTGGACTTTGCGTTTCTCTTGCTTTTCTCGCTCATTTTTGCCTGGGCTAATCTCCGATTGGCCTTCCACGCTTCATAATGAGTCCAAAACACTCTTTAGCTCCATCCTAGCTCGGAGTGGCTCCTGCAAAACATTAATTTCTCAATTAGAGCATTTTGTTATCTTTTAACATTCAAACTTCAATAAAGTGCGGCTAAATTAGAGTGTAAATAGCGTCTAAATTGCATAAATATAAGCTACTATCAGCTATCTTCTGTATTCGATTTCACGTGTCACTTTCTCGTGCGATCATTAAATATGAACATATTTTACCCCATACAGATAGTTACCCTGCTTTCTGATGGCGTAATTTTGTGTCACCAGGAGTTGGTAGAGATATCTTTCTTGGCGGGAAACTCTCTGACACCCTCTGAAAAGTTTCTGACAGTTGATTAGATGCACGTCTCTCCACATTTAATGCCCCGAACACGCGTCATCCCACGATTCAACATCATTTTTTACAGTTATCGAGGTGATTATGGCCACGATTTTAGCCGCATATTCCTTTACTTATACGCATCAAACTTCTTCATTTACACTTCATAATTTTTCAAACTTTATCCAACTCTCTTTACTCAACTTGTACTTTGTCCTCAAGCTTTCTTTAACCTTTTTCCTGAGAGAAATCTTTCCTCCTTTCTGATAAAAACGGCCTCTTCGTCTAACAACCCTAGTTCCTCAAAGAACAAAGGTAAAGCTAATGAAACTTCTCCTCATGTGGTGAGCACCATCATCCTAAAGAGTTTTGTAACAACTAAGGACTTCGAAGAGAACTATCCTTCCGCTCACCCTCATACATGGTACGTTCGCGTATACCCTTCTTCTATCCGTCCTTCCATTATTCATGTTGTGAAGGAAGACTGCCATTTCCAAGATCTAAACATTATCACTCCTGATCTGGCAGAGCGGGTAACCTTATCCAAGAAGGGTTTTACGTATTTTTTTACGTACCCCTTCACTTTGGAGCCGTTCTCTTTGAGTGGAGAGCTTGACTCCGTCATCGTGGAGTTTTACATCTGCTACCAGGTATGTCTGACACAAGTTAGTCCTTCTATCTGGAGGACAGTCGCTTTTCTTCGGCGATTGTTCCAGGATACGGGAGAAGAGCTAACCCTAGCTCGATTAATGAATATTTACTCCCCCAAGATTTTTCATGGGGGAATGATAAATTTCAGCAATTGTGGCCACCATGATCTGCTATCCAGCATGGATGATGACAATGATCGTGGGTGGATGGAACGATTCGTTGCAGCTGTCACTAGTGATATCATTCTGGACACTACATCATTCTCTCCGAAATTATGGAACCACACTTATAAGTTCTCCATTTGCCTTTTCTACCATTAAAGATTGTCTCATATCGTTATTTACCCCTCTTCTTTCGCTCGTTTCAACAACTCGGTGGGTACCATCTAGGGTTGAAGGCTTGGACCAGTGGGTCCAGAAAATCTTGGACGTTACTACGCCGAGACTCGCACGTGGAAAGTACTGGCCCTCAAATACGGGTGGAAGGCCAAAAATCATGGTAAATTGAACTCATCTTGTGTTTATTTTTCGTATAATGAAGTTGATTAACTTTTCTTTTTTGTTGAATTCAGGTCTACCCCAGGGCTCAATTGTCGTCCCCGAGGAGGACATTTTGGCTAATCCTACTGACACGGCAAGGCTGTTGTAGGAGGCTTTTACACAAACAGGTGTCTCTGAGCCTGCTTTTGGTACAAGAGCTTCTTCTCGGAGTCCTTGACCGGAGAACAAGCAACAAAAAAGGAGACGTCTATCCGCCGCTGGGGAATAAATAAAAAGGCAAAGACACAGTGGTCGAGTCATCTTCGGATGTTGTGGTGTTACTACGTTAGCTAGCCAATCAGGATATTTTACCTCTCGGATTGAACTGATATCAAGCAAGTGAGTTACCTCTTCTTTGACAAATTTTTTTTTGACCTCGGCAATAGGACATTTTTTCTGTCTTAATGCAAGGATGCTGGGATCCAAGATTAGTTTGTGTACGGCCACTTCTAGCGGGATACCTGTCATATTCGCATGTAATCATGCAAAATAATCGACATTAAATTTAAGGAATTCAGTAAAACCAGACATGAGTTCGGGGTGCAACCATGTCCCCAAGTGGAACTTCCTCTCCAAGAACTTCTCGAATAATGCGACTTGCTCAAATTCTTCCGCTATGGACTTTGTTGTGTCCGTCTCTTCTGGTACCTGGAAACACCTTGGCACCTGATAGGATTACAGTGATTCTTCCCTTGGTTGACTTTGCTCAGTTCGGGAAAGGCACCAGTTCATGTAAATATTATGCCACATGCTCCTTCTCTTTGCTACTGAAGACTGAAATTGCATTCATCTCCCTAGCTGCTGGTTGGTCACCTCTTATTTGCTTAATTCCCTCGGGAGTTGGGAATTTCAGCAACTGGTGATATGTCGATGGTACATCCTTCATCTCGTGCAACCACGGTCTACCCAGGATAGTATTGTAGCCTATATCACCGTCTACCACCTCGAAAAGGTTCATCTTCATCACTCATTCGTCATTCGCGGATAACAGGATCTCCCCTCAGGTTGTCACACTTGCTAGGTTGAACTCGGCGAGGAGCTTTGAAGTTGGAATAATGCTTCTGGTGAGCTTGGCTTGATCCAACACTGTGATGACCCAAGGGGTCATTTTATAAATTTAGACTCCGCTCCATTCTTAATAGCCATAAAAAGACTAATTTTAAATATCTCGATTTGCTCAGTCCGGGCGTGAAACCGGAAAAGTTTTTATGTGAAAATATGAGAAATAGCGATTTCTATAATTTAAATTTGATAAAAGTTGACTTTGGTCAACATTTTTCGTAAATGAACCCGGATCCATGTTTCGACGATCCTGGGAGGTCCGCAGTAAAATATGGAACTCGGGCGTATGCCCGGAAATGAATTCGGAGGTCCTAAGCCTAAGAAATTAATTTTTGAAAGAAATTATTTTGCTGAAATATTTTTGAATTAAAGAAAGGAAATATTGTTTGAAATTATTGGTATCGGGCCCGTATTTTGGTTCCAGAGCCCAGAAATGATTTATTATGATATTAAAAGGTTAATAATGAAATTTGGTGAAAAACGGAGTTCGTTTGACGTGATTCAGACATCCAGTTGAGAAATTATGAACTTTAAGAGTTCTTGTTGAAAATGATGATTTTTGAGGTTTAACTCATAGTTTTACATGTTATTTTCATGATTTGATCGCAAGAGCAAGTCCGTATGATGTTTCTAGACTTGCGTGCATGTTTTTTTAGAGCCTCGAGGGCTCGGGTGAGTTTCGGATAGGCCACACGGTGTTTTACACTTAAAGAGAATTGTTGGTTTTTCATTTTCTGGTGTCCAAGTCTTTGTTCTATGCGATCGCATAGGAAGGTCCGCGATCGCATAGTGTAAAGTCTGAGGTCCCAAATTTGTACTGTGCACACAACACCAGTGATGCGATCGCGATTCTTCATCTGGGCTAAGTTGTGCGAACGCACCCCCAGCTGTGCGATCGCAATGTATTAGTCAGGCCTGGGGGAGGGGGAGGCTAGTGCTCTATGCGATCGCACCCCTCCCCACGCGATCGCGATTCACCATCCCCCTTACCCTATGCGATCGCGACCATGTATTGCGATCGCATAGGTCTTCAGCCCAGCTAATATAAATACCCTTTTTAAAACGGGAAGACCTTCTTCTTCACCATATTTTCGAGGTTTACAGCCCTAAGAGCGATTTTCTTCAACAATTATCATCCCCATGCCATAGGTAATCAATTCTAAACTTTGTTCTTTCAATTCCTTACGGTTTTGCATCACTTTTAAAGCAAAAACTAAGAATTTTCATGGTAAAAATTGAGGGTTTGGGTAGAATTAGGGAATTTTCTAACAATCAAATTTTTACATCGAATTAAGGTCGGATTTCAAAACTTATAGTATATTTGGGTTCGTGGGTGAATGGGTAAACGTAATTTGGTCCGAACCCCGAGTTTAGACCAAGCGGGCCCGGGGTCGGGTTTTCACTTTTTTTTTAGAAAACTTAGGAAAAGTCATATTTTTCAATAAAGTTAGTTCCTTTAGCATAAATTGATGATATTGAGGTAATTATGATTAGATTCGAGCAAGTTAGAGGTGAATTCAAAAGGAAAAGCCGCAATTGAGCAGTGAGTGGCCTANGCATGTGTGTGGTGTATAAGTGAGGTGATGAGTATCTATGCACCACCAAATTGCCTGTTAAACATGATCCCTTTTCCGTTCCCAACTTAATTGATTCTTGTCTTAATTGTTCTATGTTCATTATTGCTTTTATGACTACTTGACATTGTTATTTTGTTGTTAAATATTGTTGTGGGTATTTTGGAAAGAGTATTGGTTGTTTTAGCTGGTTCCCTTGTAGTACAAAACGGTTGAGGGGTTTGGCATTATTTTTACGATATATATATATATATGTATATATATGTATATATATATATATGTATATATATATATATATATGTGTGTGTGTGTGTGTGTGTGTGTATGTGTGTGTGTGTGTGTGTGTGTTCCTGTTGGTTTCATGGTTGTGAGGATATTGATAAAGTTATGAGAAAAATACAGTTTCTTATTTATAATTGTTGAGACAAAAATATTGTGAAAGGCTTGGCCTAAATTGTGAAATTTATGAATAAATTGATATGAGATGTCTGGTGGGAGCGGGTTGCACGCCGCAACAAGGAGTGATAAGGGTAGACAGGTGGGATCAGGTTGTACGCCGCAACAGGAGTAACAAGGGTGATATATTTAGGGATGAGCAATAAGGGTGGACACGTGGGAGCGGGTTGCACGCCGCAACAAGGAGCAATAAGGGAGGACATTTATATTTTTACTGAATTTCAAAGAAAATAAAGATTTGAAAGGCTTAAATATTTATTTTACTATTCTTCATATTTTCGGCACTACTTTTATGTAAAGTAAAAATTTGGAAACTTAGAAATTATTTGAGAATTGGTTAAAAATTTGCTTTATAGTTTATTGTCACCGGTTATATTGCTAAAACCCCGCCATAGCCTCGTCACTAATTCGTCGAGGTTAGGCTCGGCACTTACTCAATACATGGGGTCGGTTGTACTGATACTACACTCTGTACTCTTTTTTGTATATCCAGGTACCGACAAACTATAGAGATATTTAGAGCGGCTATTCAGTTACTCGGAGACACGAGGTATATCTGCCGGCGTTTGCAGATCCCGAGAGTCTTCTCCTATTTTTATAAAACGTTTTTATTATATTCAGGACAATTGTACTATTTCTTTCAGCACAATATTAGTAGTATTCTTTAGTAGTTCGTGAATTGTGACACCAGACTCTGCGGTAGTTCTATATCTATTTATATAATTAGTTCGTGGTTCGTTCTATTCAATTGTTTATTAATTTATCTTTGGAAATTATTTGTCGATACCCAATGGATTCAGTTTACTTTAGATTATTTTATTACGTCTAAATGGATAATAAGTGTAAAGTAGTTAGTCGAATTCTAACATTGGCTTGCCTAGCAAGTATGGTTTTAGGCGCCATCACGATCCCTAAGGTTGGGGAATTTGGGGTCATGACAAGTTGGTATCAGAGCACTAGGTTACTTAGGTCTCACAATTCACGAACAAGCTTAGTAGAGTCTGAAGGATCGGTACGGAGATGTCTGTACTTATCTTTCAGAGGCTATTGAGTTAGGAAACAACTCCATTTTTATTTCTACTCTATCGTGCGAGTCTTGTATCCCAAATACTAATTAGATTCTTCTATTCTCTCGCATATGGAGAGAACACGTGCTTCATCTTCCACTGACCAGCATTCCGGTCCTCCAGCAGCAGCAACTCCTACTAGGGGCAGAGGTCGAGGCCACGCCAGAGGCCGAGGCAGGGGAAGGACTCAGCCCATTGCTCAGGCAGCAGCCCCAACTGCAGAACCCCAGATTGAGATTGATGAGGGGGTTCCGACTCAGACTGTTCCAACAGGACCAACTCAGGTTCTCGAGGGGCTTATTTCTACCCCGGTTCTTCAGGATGCTTTGGTCTGTTTAGTGGTCTTGATGGAGAGTGTGGCCCAGACGAGCACATTCCCTATTGCTGCAGCCGTATCTCAGGCTGGATGCGGGGTCTAGACTCCTGCTACCCACACTCCAGTCCAGACTACTCCTCAGGTTCAGACCTCAATAGCCAATCCCGTTAGGGTAATTCAACCAGTTGCAGCAGTGTCGCCCGTTAATGGAGCAGCTATGTCTACATATGCTTTATGGAGGTTGGATAGCTTCATTAAGTTATTTCCTATTCACTTAAGTGGTGCTACTTCAGAGGACCCTCAGGAATATCTAGATAGTTGTCATGAGGTGTTGCGAAATATGGGTATTTTGGAGACCAATGGGGTCGATTTTGCTGCTTTTCAGATGACTGGTTCCTCCAAGAAATGGTGGAGGGATTTTCTGTTGACTAGACAAGTTGGATCACCTGCTCTAACTTGGGATCAGTTCTCTCATCTTTTTCTGGAGAAGTTCTTCCCTGTTACTACTCGAGAGGATAAGCGTCGTCAGTTTGAGCGACTTCAGCATGACAGTGACCCAGTATGAGACTCGTTTCATGGATTTGGCTAGACATGCCATTTTTTTATTTCCTATAGAGAGGGAGAGGGTCAGACGGTTTATTGATGGCCTTGCTCAGCCTATCAGGTTGCAGATGGCCAAGGAGACAGGGACCGAGATTTCTCTTCAGGATGCAGCTAATATAGCTAGGAGGGTTGAGTCAGTTTTTGGGATGGGAGGTCAGGGGTCAGACAAGAGACCTCGCCATTCCGGTAGATTCAGCGGTGCCTCGTCTGGAGGAGGAGATACTCAGGGTAGAGGCCATTCTTTCAGGCCATTTAATTCAGCACTTCAGACGTCCCATAGTGATTCAGGAGGTCGTGGCTCTTACTTGCCTTATCCTGATCAGTCATCCCCGATCAGAGCGCCTCTTCTTCAAAGTTATTATCGTGGTCAGCCGGTTCGTCAAGGTCAGCCTCAGTATCAGGGTGGTTGTTATGAGTGTGGTGAGTATGGACAGATTCGGATATCATGTTCGAAATTCTTGGGTAATCAGCCTCAGTACTAGAGTTCTCGTGCCATAGTTCCGGCACCAGCTGCAACACCACCTGCCCAGCCAGCCAGGGGTAGGGGTTAGGTAGTCAGAGGTAGAGGTCAGAATGTTAGAGGTGGAGGTCAGCATGCTAGAGGTGGAGGCCAGCCCAATAGAGGTGGTGGTCAACCCGTTATAGGTGGAGGACCACCTGTCAGGGATCCTCCTGACGCAGTTCAGGGTGGTGGGGCCCAACCCCGACTATATGCATTTCCATCCAGGCCCGAGGCAGAGTCCTCCGACGCTGTTATTACAGGTATCATCTTAGTTTGTGATAGAGCTGCTTCAGTTTTGTTTGATCAGGGGTCTACGTACTCGTATGTTTCATCCTATTTTGCCTCGTATTTGAATGTGCCCCATAATCCCTTGAGTGTTCCTGTTTTTGTGTCTACATCGGTGGGTGATGCTATCGTGGTAGATCGAGTATACTGTTCGTGCGTGGTAGTCATAGAAAGTCTTGAAACTAGCGTGGATCTTTTACTTCTAGACATGGTTGATTTTGATGTTATATTGGGCATGGATTGGTTGTCGCCCTATTATGCCATCTTAGACTATCACACCACGACAGTTACTTTAGCATTGCCGGGGTTGCCTCGATTAGAATGGAAATGGACTTTTGGTCATTCTCCCAGCTGGGTGATTTCATATGCCAAGGCTCGCCGCATGGTGGAGAAAGGGTGTTTGGATTGTTTGGCCCTTATTCGTGATTCCGATGTCGAGGTTTCTTCTATAGAGTCAGTTCCTATTGTACGTGAGTTTCCTGAGGTATTCCCTGCAGACCTGCCGGGTATGCCACCCGACAGGGATATTAATTTCTGCATTGATGTGGCTCCGGGCACTCAGCCCATTTCCATTCCTCCATATCGGATGGCCCCACCAGAATTGAAAGAATTAAAAGAACAGTTGCTAGATTTGCTAGATAAGGGTTTCATAAGACCCAGTGTCTTACCTTGTGGTGAACCGGTTTTGTTTGTAAAGAAGAAATATGGGTCGATAAGAATGTGTATAGATTAGCGGCAGCTGAATAAAGTTACTATCAAGAATAAATATTTGTTGTCGAGAATTGATGACCTATTTGATCAGCTTTATGATGCTATAGTATTTTCAAAAATTGACTTGAGGTCAGGCTATCATCAGCTGAAGATTAGGGCGTCCGATATTCCTAAGACAGTCATTCAGACGAGGTATGGGCATTATGAATTTTTAGTTATGTCTTTTGGGCTGACTAATGCTCCAACATCCTTTATGGATTTGATGACTCGGGTTTTCAAGCCCCACCTGGACTCTTTCGTGATCGTGTTCATTGATGAATTTCTTATATACTCCTGCAGTCGGGAAGAGCATGAGCAACATCTCCGTATAGCACTCCAGACTTTGAGAGATAATCAGTTGTATGCCAAATTTTCTAAATGTGAGCTATGGTTAGATTCAGTAGCCCTTTTGGGTCATATTGTATCAGCTGAGGGTATTCAGTTTGATCCTAAGAAGATAAAGGCAGTCAAGAACTAGGCTAGACCCACTACATCTACGGAGATTAGGAGTTTCTTGGGTTTAGCGGGTTAGTACCGTCGTTTTGTGGAAGGGTTCTCGTCCATAGTAGCCCCAATGACTAAATTGACTCAGAAAGGTGCCCCATTTAAATGGTCAGATGAGTGCGAGGCGAGCTTTCAGAAGCTCAAGACAGCCTTGACTTCAGCACCGGTGTTGGTGTTACCATCATATTCGGGTTCTTCACGGTGTGTGATGCTTCCTGAGTTGGACTTGGAGCAGTAATGATGCAGGATGGCAGGGTGATTGCGTATGCGTCTCGACAGTTGAAGGTCCATGAGAAGAATTATCACGTTCATGACTTAGAGTTGGCAGCCAGTGTTCATGCATTGAAAATTTGGAGGCACTATCTTTATGGCGTGTCGTGTGAGGTTTTTACTGACCATCGTAGTCTCCAGTACTTATTCAAGCAGAAATATCTAAATTTGAGGCAGTGGATATGGTTAGAGTTACTAAAAGATTATGATGTCACCATATTATATCACCCAGGAAGGCCAATGTGGTGGCCGATGCATTGAGTAGAAAGGCGGTGAGTATGGGCAGCCTTGCGTATATTCCAGTTGGTGAGAGACCGTTAGATTCAGATATTCAAACGTTGGCTAATCAGTTCGTGAGGTTTGGTATTTCACCCAGCAGTGTTCTAGCTTGTACAATCGCTCGGTCTTCTTTAATTGATCGTATCCGGGAGCGGCAAAATGATGACCCACATTTGGCGGTCCTTAGGGACACAGTTCGACACGGTGATGCCAAGCAGGTTACAGTTGGAGATGATAGTGTTTTGAGTATGCAGGGTCGTTTATGTGTGCCTAATGTTGATGGCCTTCGTGAGTTGAGCCTTGAGGAGGCTCATAGTTCCAAGTATTCGATTCATCCAGGTGCAGCCAAAATGTACCAATACTTGAGGTAGCATTATTGGTGGAGAAGAATGAACAACGACATTGTTGCGTATGTGGTTGTTGCTTAAATTGTCAGCAGGTAAAGTATAAGCATCAGATACCTGGTGGTTTGCTTCAGCAGATAGAGATTCCTGAGTGAAAATGAGAGCATATCACTATGGACTTCGTTGTTGGGCTTCCACGGACTCAGAGGGAATTTGATAAATTTTGGGTTATTGTAGATAGGCTGACTAAATCAACACATTTCATTCATGTGGCAAGTACTTATACTTCAGAGCGGTTGGCTGAGTTATATATCCGGGAGATTGTTCGCCTTCATGGTGTGCCGGTGTCTATCATTTTCGATCGGGGTACGCAGTTTACTTAACACTTTTGGAGGGCAGTTCAGCGTTAGTTAGGTACTCGAGTAGAGTTGAGTGCAACATTTCACCCTCAGACTGACGGGCAGTCCGAGCGTATCATTCAGATATGGGAGGACATGCTTTGCGCTTGTGTTATTGACTTTGGAGGTTCATGGGACCAGTTCTTGCCATTAGCAGAGTTCGCTTATAATAATAGTTATCAGTCGAGCATTCAGATGGATCCTTATGAGGCGTTATATGGTAGACGGTGCAGATCGCCAGTTGGATGGTTTGAGACGGGAGAGGCTCGGTTGTTGGGTACAGACTTAGTTCAGGAGGCCTTAGGTAAGGTCAAGATTATTCAGGAGAGACTTCGTGCAGCTCAGTCTAGGCAAAAGAGTTACGCCGATCGTAAGGTCTGTGATGTGGTATTCATGATTGAAGAGCGAGTATTGCTTCGTGTGTCGCCCATGAAGGGTGTTATGAGATTTGGGAAGAAGGGTAAGCTGAGCCCTAGGTATATCGGGCCATTTGAGATTCTTGATAGAGTGGGGGAGGTAGCTTATAGACTTGCGTTGCCTCCAGGGTTATCCTCAGTTCATCCGGTATTCCATGTGTCTATGCTCCGGAAATATCATGGTGACCCGTCCCACGTGTTAGATTTTGGCTCTGTCCAATTCGACAAAGCCTTGACTTATGAGGAGGAGCCGGTAGCTATTTTAGACCGGCAGGTTCGCCAGTTGAGGTCTAAGGGTTATCCTTCAGTTCGAGTGCAATGGAGAGGCCAGCCCGTTGAGGCAGCTATGTGGGAGTCCGAGTCGGACATGCAGAGTAGATATCCACACTTGTTTGCAAATTCAGGTAACTTTCTTTGTCCGTTCGAGGACGAACGTGTGTTTTAGAGGTGGAGATTGTGATGACCCAAGGGGTCATTTTATAAATTTAGACTCCGTTACATGCTTAATATCCATAAAAATACTAATTTTAAATACCTCAATTTGCGTGCGCAGTCCGGATGTGAAATCGGAAAGCTTTTATGTGAAAATATGAGAAATAATGATTTCTATAATTTAAATTTGATAAAAGTTCACTTTGGTCAATATTTTTCGTAAACGGACCCGGATCCGTGTTCCGACGATCCCGGGAGGTCCGCAGTAAAATATCGGACTCGTGCTTATGCCCGGAAATGAATTCCGAGGTCCCAAGCCTTAGAAATCAATTTTTGAAAGAAATTATTTTGCTGAAATATTTATGAATCAAAGAAAGGAAATATTATTTGAAATCATTGGTATCGGGCCCGTATTTTGGTTCCGGAGCCCGATACAGATTTATTATGATATTAAAAGTTTAACTGTGAAGTTTGGTGAAAAACGGAGTTCGTTTGACGTGATTCGGACATCCGTTTGAGAAATTATGAACTTCAAGTGTTCTTGTTGAAAATGATGAGTTTTGAAGTTTAATTCATAGTTTTACATGTTATTTTCATTATTTGATTGCACGAACAAATCTGTATGATGTTTCTAGACTTGCGTGCTTGTTTTGTTTAGAGCCCCGAGGGCTCGGGTGAGTTTCGGATAGGCTACGGGGTGTTTTACACTTAAAGAGAATTGCTGGTTTTTCATTTTCTGGTGTCCAGGTCTTTGTTCTATGCGATTGCATAGGAAGGTCCGCGATCGCATAGTGTAAAGTCTGAGGTCCCAAATTTGTACTGTGGGAATGCAACACCAATGATGCGATCGCGATTCTTCATCTGGGCTAAGATGCGCGAACGCACCCCCAGCTGTGTGATCGCAATGTATTAGTCAGGCCTGGGGGAGGGGGAGGCCAGTGCTCTATGCGATCACACCCCTCCCCACGCGATCTCGATTCACCATCCCCTTACCCTATGTGATCGCGACCCATGTATTGCGATCGCATAGGTCTTCAGCCCAGCTATTATAAATACCCTTTTTAAAACGGGCAGACCTTCTTCTTCACCATATTTTCGAGGTTTACAGCCTTAAGAGCGATTTTCTTCAACAATAATCATCCCCAAGCCATAGGTAATCAATTCTAAACTTTGTTCTTTCAATTCCTTACTGTTTTGCATCAGTTTTAAAGAAAAAGCTAAGAATTTTAATGGTAAAAATTGAGGGTTTGGGTAGAATTAGGGAATTTTGTAAAAATCAAATTTTTACATCGAATTAAGGTCGGATTTCAAAACTAATAGTATATTTGGGTTCGTGGGCGAATGGGTAAACGTAATTTGGTCCGAACCCGAGTTTAGACCAAGCGGGCCCGGGGTTGGGTTTTCACTTTTTTTTTTAGAAAACTTAGGAAAAGTCATATTTTTCATAAAGTCAGTTCCTTTAGCATAAATTGACGATATTGAGTTAATTATGATTAGATTCGAGCAAGTTAGAGGTGAATTCAAAAGGAAAAGCCGTAATTGAGCAGTGAGTGGCCTGCGAAATTGAGGTAAGTGTTTGGTCTAACTTTGACTTGAGGGAATAGGAATCCCCACTTGTTTTCTATGTGAAATGCATGTGTGTGGTGTATAGGTGAGATGACGAGTATCTATGCACCACCAAATTGCCTGTTAAACATGATCCCTTTTCTGTTCCCAACTTAATTGATTCTTGTCTTAATTGTTCTATGTTCATTATTGCTTCTATGATTACTTGGCCTTGTTATTTTCTTGTTAAATATTGTTGTGGGTATTTTGGAAAGAGTATTGGTTGTTTTAGCTGGTTCCCTTGTGGTACAAAACGGTTGAGCGGTTTGGCATTGTTTTTACGATATATATATATATATATATATATATCGTAAAAACAATGCCAAACCGCTCAACCGTTTTGTACCACAAGGGAACCAGCTAAAACAACCAATACTCTTTCCAAAATACCCACAACAATATTTAACAAGAAAATAACAAGGCCAAGTAATCATAGAAGCAATAATGAACATAGAACAATTAAGACAAGAATCAATTAAGTTGGGAACAGAAAAGGGATCATGTTTAACAGGCAATTTGGTGGTGCATAGATACTCGTCATCTCACCTATACACCACACACATGCATTTCACATAGAAAACAAGTGGGGATTCCTATTCCCTCAAGTCAAAGTTAGACCAAACACTTACCTCAATTTCGCAGGCCACTCACTGCTCAATTACGGCTTTTCCTTTTGAATTCACCTCTAACTTGCTCGAATCTAATCATAATTAACNATATATATATATATATATATATATATATATATATATATATATATATATATATATATATATATTTATGTTCTTGTTGTTTTCATAGTTGAGAGGATACTGATATGAGAAGTTTGGTGGGAGCGGGTTGCACGCCGCAACAAGGAGTGATAAGGGTGGACAGGTGGGATCGGGTTGCACGCCGCAACAAGAGTAATAGGGGTGATATATTTAGGGAGGAGCAATAAGGGTGGACAGGTGGGACTTCGTCGAGGTTAGGCTCGGCACTTACTTAGTACATGGGGTCGGTTGTACTGTTACTACACTATGCACTCTTTTGTGCAGATCCAGGTACCGGCCAGTTGTAGAGATATTTAGAGCGACTATTCAGTTACTCGGAGACACGAGGTATATCTGTCAGCGTTCGCGGATCCCGAGAGTCCTCTCCTATTTTTATAAAACTATTTTATTATATTCAGGACAGTTGTACTATTTCTTTCAGCCCACTATTTATAATATTCTTTAGTAGTTCGTGAATTGTGACACCAGACTCTCCGGTAGTTCTTGATCTATTTATATAATTAGTTCGTGGTTCATTTTATTCAATTGTTTATTAATTTATCTTTGGAAATTATTTGTCGATACCCAATGGATTCAGTTTACTTTAGATTATTTTATTACGTCTAAATGGATAATAAATGCAAAGTAGTTAGTCGAATTCTAACATTGGCTTGCCTAGCTAGTGTGGTGTTAGGCGCCATCACGATCCCTAAGGTTGGGGAATTTGGGGTCGTGACAAACACCATCCATTGTATGATGTTGGCCGAACTTCTTGGGTCTACCAAAATACGTTTAATTTTAAAATCTAAGACATTTAAAGAAATTATCACGTTTCGATGTGCGGTAACAACATCCATATGCGTCTTCCTCCATGAAAGTAATGTCGTCTTCAACAACTTCTCGGATTCTATCATTGTGGGTCACTAATACCTTTGTCTTTTTTGCCGCCGAGAATGTAACCCCGTTAATCTAGTTCCCCTCGAAAATAATGTTGATCGTCAGGCGCGGGGGATCTTCTCCTGCTTTTGAAGGCTCTGTATTATCGCGTTTGCGATTGTAGTTGTTTTTAGCCCGTTCATTTAAAAATTTCCTGACATAGCTGTTTTTTAGCAATGTCGCCACCTCTTCATGCAGATGCCGGTAGTCCCTAGTCCGGTGACCATTTGTGTCGTGGTATTCGCACCACAAGTTAGGATCCCTTTGGCTGGGATCAGATCTCATTGGCTTCGGGAACCGTGCTTCTTTTAATGTTCCTCATGGACGACACCAGATCCACTACACTAACGTTGAAGCTGTATTCGGGAAGCCTAGGGTAGGAAGAATCTCGAGGACCTGACGTTTCCTTGTCCTGTAACGACCTATTATTTCGGCCACGATCAGTTCTCCTATCGGTAGCGAATCTATCCTCCGATCGAAAACCTCTTCCGCGTCCTTCGGCCCGTTCTTAGGGAAAAAACCGACTCCTTGAAGATCGTCGATCTGTGTCGAAATCATCTTTCGTTTCTCCTTATTCTTCTCCCGGTCCCGACCCTTGACTGACGCTGAGAAACCGAGCTGGTCATCTTCAATTCTTATCCTCGATTCATATCGGTTGTGAACATCCACCCAAGTTAATGCCTGGAACTTGAGAAAACTTTCTTTCAATTTCTGGGAAGCGTTGGAGCTTCTCGAATTCAGATCTTTGGTGAATGCTTCAGCTGCCCATTCATCCGGTACGGCCGGTAGCAACATCCTTTTTATCTAGAATCTGGTTACAAACTCCTGCAGTAACTCGGCTTTTTCTTGCGTAATCCTGAATATATCGGCCTTTTGGGCCTGTAATTTTCTGGCCTCAGCATGGACCTTGATGAAAGAGTCCGCGAGCATCTCAAAGGAGTCTATGAAATGCTCAGGCAAAAGCGAATACCATGTCAGGGCTCCCTTCATGAGAGTCTACCCCAATTTCTTCATCAAAACTGACTCAATCTCGTGGGAGCTAAATCATTCCCCTTCACAGCCATTGCATAGGTGGTGATATGCTCTTGAGGATCTGAAGTCCCATCATATTTCGGCATGTCTGGCATTATAAAACGCTTCGGGATTAATTCTGGTGCGCGCTTGGTTTGTACAACAATTGCGTGTACTTCTTTGAGTCCAGCCCTTTCAGCACTGGTGGTGCGCCCAGAATTTGATCCATTCGGGTGTTTACTTCCCTCATCAATCGCATGGGTTTAATTTTAAAGGGATCGCTCTCGTTGTTGTGATCGTATCTGCTCCCCCCGGCCCCATCGGAGACGATCTCTCCCCTCGGGGTGCTGTTGTCGACCCTCTGCGTTGTTTGATTTGTGGGAGCACTGGGAAGAACTGGACCTCGTCCGTTCGCGTTGTTGGAAGCACTCGACAACGCCTGTTTTAGCTCCGTCATGACCTTATCCTGTCCTGTGAGATGGCCTATAATGGCCTTTTGTTACTCCTGCAAAACCTTGATTACTTCGACGACGTGCTATTCTTCAGCATCATCAGGAGTCGTCTCCCGAACATGTCGTGGATATTGGCCTCCGTGGACCGGCGTGGCCTCATTCCCTTCGTTACGGGTATCGTTGATAGAATCTCTGTGCTGAAACTTATTTTCTTGGGCCTCAATGTTGTGTGTGTTGTTAACACCGTTATCTGCCATTTTTAATGATTTTTGCTAAGGACAAAGAATCAAACACGTTAGTAATAGATGCAGGGATCAATTCAATTACACAACTGTCTATGCCCCACGGTGGCAGCCAAACTGTTTACCCTTAAAATGGTACAGTTGAATTTATACGTGATTTAAAGACAAGTGAATTAATTTGATCCAAAATTAACAGAAGAATTAGACAAAAATATAAGACTAAGGCTTGAAATTGAATTAAACGTCAGATATCCTAGTTCGGGGCGCGCTACCGGAGGCGGTAGGAATACTGCAAAGTAAGCAAGAAAGTAAAATGTTATTTGAGCTTTTGATAAAGTATAGCATATGCTTGTCAGAAAATTCGTGTCCTTACAATGATGATAGAGCTCACTATTTATAGTTACTCCTAGGGAATAAGGTCGTAGGACCAAGCTCCTCTAATGATAGTTATACGGGCCATTGAAGAATGTGTAATGGTGGGCAGTTAATGTCATATTCTCTGTAATGGATCATGCACTTAATGCTGTAGAATATTCGTCATTAAATGCTACTGGATGGTGACATTTATTTTATCTTTATAAGTATCATTCTCTCCGATGACAAGCGAGATCATTGCCTTCGAGTTTGGCTATCTTCTGTTTTCGATTCACGTATCATTTTCTCATGCGATCATTAAATATGAACATATTTTATCCCGTACAAAATTATAATCAAGTACTTTACTTTCTAATTTTTATACAAATCATACTCGAAGATCAAAAGATATGAGTTGTTTTACGAAGATATTAGTAATTAATTGTTGATATCATTTATGGCTTCAATGCGTATGCAACACCCACGAATTAAAAGAATGAAATTGTCACAAAACAATCTCTGTAGTTAGCATGTGTACAAAAAGAAACTCATAGCAATTTCTATTGTCAAACATGAGAATAAAAAAGAAAATTTAATTTGAGCTATTATTAAATGGTGTTAATAGGAATATTACTTGCCTAAATCGATCTTTTACATTTATTCTTGGCATTTTTAATACATCTAAAATCTAACGAATAATTATATTACTATCTTTGGCATAATAATATAGAAATGCACTGTACATATATAGGGGAGGAAGGGCTCTTAAGCCCTTTTTTCTTCCTCTTTTTTAACTTTATTTTCTGCCTCTCCTTTTATTTCTTATTTTTGTTTCTTATTATAATTTCTTAAATCAAAATTATTAGTGCTAACTCTCTTTATTTACTTGTATTATACGCATTTTGTCCAACTCAGTCTATTCAATGCCACATAAACTTGAGCAAACTTTATAGGTTTAAGAGACCAGAATGTCACATCGGTATAAATACAAATATCTATTAAGCTATTATGCCTATTTAAAACTAATTGAAATTAGCAATTTTGAAACTCTTATAATGATTAGGTACTGTATCTTACAACATTATTCTATGGTCAACTTATTTAATTGAAACACAAATTGTCGTTCTACAGAAAGTTTCACGTTGCTTTTTTTAGTTTTAAAATACAGATATTAAAAGAAAGGAAAAAAAAGGAAGAGGGCAAAACAGTAAATAGAAGAGAAACAGACAGAAAAAGAGTGGCCCGTGGGGTTGGTGCTGGACCCGTTGGCCGCCAGCCATATTTGACTTGGGCTTGCTATAAACTAGTCCCGATATTTAGGTGCGGCTAAAAATGTTGGCCCGCAGAGTTATTAGTTGAACTAGTTAATTTAAGGATTAGTTACCTCAGGTAACAAAGATTGATACCTTATTTATTTTAAATAAATACCCTTTTAAAAAATTATATTTCATAGTTACCTTTTAATTTTTTATAGCCAGATATCTATTTATGATTATCTCCTACCCTTAAGCCATAAAATAAGCTTTGTATTATTTTTCTCTCTCATATCCCCTCAAATTTCTCCTATCCCCTACCCCATATCTATTCTCCCCCCGCTCTCTCTACTTCCCGATGTCTTCTCCTCCGCCGGATTGATACCGCCGCCCTTAACCACCGTCACCGTTCGACCGTGGTTGTTATTCATTGATACCGCCGCCCTCAGCCTCCCAATCTCATTCTCTGACGCAACATATCAGAAAAACCTCCGTTATTTTACCGGTAATTACGAGCTAATCATCGACAACCGGACTGAAGAAATTGCCACCGTTACCGTTCGACCGTGGCCGTTATTCATATGAAATTGGGGAAAATCAATCAAATGCAAAAGAAAAAGAACATTTTCCAAGAATCAATTAAGCATTCCTTCTTGTGAAAAATCACGATCTGCTTTGATTGATGTAATGATTTTGATTGCTGTGATATGTGCTAATCGTCGGCAACCGGAGGCAACGGCAATGGCGATGGCGAGCGAGGACTGGATACTAATGTTGCTTCAACGAGACGATATTAGGGTTGTTCTTGAACAAAGACGACAGAGTTGGAGGCTGAGCAACTTGAATTTTCTGTTAATATATTTCAATGTATCTCGTTATATTCCATGCATTTCATTGTATTCATTGTATTTCAATGTATCCCGTTATATTCTATATATTTCATTGTATTTACTGTTTCGATGTATTCCATGAATGTATTCATATATTTTTAAAATTAATATAATTTATGTATTCATATGTATTATGTAATTTCTCTAAGATTACTATATTTTTTTGGGTGTTTTTCGGTTGAGAATCTTTTTTATAACTAGAAATACAAAATTTGTGTGTTATAATTGAGTTTGTTGAGTTATATTAGGAGTCTATTATGTTAATTGATCAATTTTTCGTTTAAAAATAGTGTAATCCCCTGTTTCACACCGTGAATACAGTCAAATATAATAATCTATCCAGCTGTAATCCCATGTTTCACGCTATGAAAACAGTCAAATACACTCGAATACAAAAATCTGTCTAGCTGTAATCCCATGTTTCACGCCTAGAAATGCTATTGTATTCATGAATACATTATCTTAAATACATCGAATACACTCTAAAAAATCTGAAAATATAGCTCTAGGAAGTAATATAGTAAATGTCAGCTACAACCAGCTAATAATTGTTGGACTTTAAGCATTGGGCTTAAAGACTTTAAGCATTGGACTTAAAAGTCTAAGAGTGTGAATTGGGAAATGGTGGGAAATAAAATGGAGGGAAATGAAAATTTGAATCAAGTGAGCTTTTGTCATAAACTTTGTACCACATTGGTGAAAGACAACTACACTTGTGTGTATAAATATAGGATCACTTCTTAGAGCTCTTAAAAGGAGTTGAAGAGGATGTATCCTCGCGCCGTCGTCGTCGCTCGCTCGGCTCGGCTTCGGCTTCGGCTTCGGCTTCGGCTTCGGCTTCGGCTTCGGCTTCGGCTTCGGCTTCGGCTTCGGCTTCGGCTTCGGCTTCGGCTTCGGCTTCGGCTTCGGCTTCGGCTTCGGCTTCGGCTTCGGCTTCGGCTTCGGCTTCGGCTTCGGCTTCGGCTTCGGCTTCGGCTTCGGCTTCGGCTTCGGCTTCGGCTTCGGCTTCGGCTTCGGCTTCGGCTTCGGCTTCGGCTTCGGCTTCGGCTTCGGCTTCGGCTTCGGCTTCGGCTTCGGCTTCGGCTTCGGCTTCGGCTTCGGCTTCGGCTTCGGCTTCGGCTTCGGCTTCGGATTCGGATTCGGATTCGGATTTGGATTTGGATTTGGATTTGGATTTGGATTTGGATTTGGAAAATGATCGATCGATAAGATTATTTTTGGACAAAGTTTATTTAATTAATTATTTAATAATTAAATTAAATATTAGTTAGTTCATTAACGGAATTAACTGAAATCCAAAAACGCTGCCTTTGCTTGTTTTCCTTCCTGAACAGACACTTTATTTTCCTGAACAGACATCACACCTCTTCCAATAGTTGCCTATAGTTGCCTATAAATTCTGAGGCATGGCTTAATTTCCAGACACTGAAAAACGAATTCCCATTTCTGAATACTGCATTCTACTTCGCAGTCTCTCTCTCTCTCAACTTCGTAAGTGTGATCTTGCTCCGTTCTTTGAGTTTGTTGGTATCCTGCAGTTGGTATTGCCACTGTTGCAGGAAGGTTATTCCGTTTCATCCTGGGAGGATTTAATCCATTACCTTGGCAACTTGTGAGGGGGTTAAAATTCCTTAAGGACACACAAGGAAATTGTGGACTCGGAATATTATTTATCGTTTATATATATTTTCTGTTTCTTCTAACAGTTCATCTGATTTTCTGAGTTTTAACACAGAAGCGATAACAATAATCACTATGTGAAAATTTCTCTTAAATTTAACCGCGCTTCGCTCGCACAAAAATCTTTGTACGAAAATAAGATTAAAAAAATAAAAACAAATAAAAGTACTTCATACTCCTTTATGAGAAAATGAAACATAAAATAAAGTCAAATAAATGCGTTGTGTTCCTTTCTGTAGTTTTATAATGACAAAATTACTTGAGTAATATTACTCTCTGCGTTGTGTTCCTATGCAATATTTTTTTGAAGGCAAAGACTATATAATGTTAGCCGTCTCGCCTTCTGTTCCTACTAGATGAGATCACGCGCCCAACGTTGTGCTTATGGAGTAGTAGCTTGTAGGTTCTAGCAGGCAAAGATCATTTCAACAGCCATTATTGATCAGGTATTACAGATTTTGAAACAGTATCAAGATAGTCTATTTTTTTCTTCAGCTCTATTTTGCATGGAGCTAACTCATCTCGCGCATCCAACTAAAAGATATATGTGCTTCGATTAATTGTCAAGTGGGTTCAAATAAATATTTATATAAAATTTACACAATAATCTTAATTTATACATATATACAATATTATTTTTCGGTGAAGCGGGTTCACCACGACTTGGGTCCGCAACTGCTCGTCTCATGGCCTATAGACCAAATCTATTACTCTAATATCAGAAATAGAAAAGGAATAATAGTCAATATTAATACCAACATAATAAGATGATCTTTTAGGAGTAATTAAATGTTGAAACAGTCGACAAAAAGAGTTAAAGTTTTTCCAGGTGTCATGACCCATCTACAACATTAATAAAGATTGAGAAAAACCATAAAATGAAAGTATAACCTACTTATGAAAACATAAGCATAATGTATCTGGCATTATAGAGACAAACACTGCAGCTGCAAGCTAGTAGAAATTACACGAACAACTCGAGAAGAGAACTTTCGGGATAGGGGCATGGAGTACACCCACATTTAAAATGGAATTACCTTACAAGTTTCTTCTAAGAATTTGTCCAATATAGCTATGAGGAACCAAATACAACATACAAACAATTACTTAATAATATATTTTCTAACATTGAATATTTTCTCAAATTTATCAAAGTATGTATAGTCAAAAAAAGAAAAGAAAAAGGCTTAATCAACTCTTAATTCAAGCTTAACAAAGCATCTTAACAAATCAGAATTTGTTGATTAAGTGTTTAAGGAGACATCACTCAGTATAAATATTGTCAATAAAAACACTTCAAAGAGAGCAAATATTCTCCTTAATTTTGATCTTACATCGAAAAACTTAAAATTCTAAATCTGAAAGCCTTATTTGAAGAACGTTTTGGAACAGTAGATTTTGCTAACCTGGTTATATGAATACAGATGAGTAATTAAGATACTTCATCTGCTCTGTTAATCTTCCACCGCCAATTACATATAGCGTAAATCAAAAGGTTTAAAACAAAGAGGAGTGAGAGGAAAACTTAAATATAGCCTCAATTGTTTAAATATTAAATTTAACAAAAATTATGCATAAAATAGTTTAAAAGAAAGAAGGCAAAACACCTTAAGAAAGCAGAACAAAGGAGCGAGACAGAAGAAGGTAAGACAAAAGAGCACAACTAATTAGAATTGAGTTAAAAGCAAATTAGGAGAAAAAATAAAAAAGAAGGCGCTAAAACACCTTTAACGTTGGTGGCAGAAGTTATGAAAAAAAACAAAGTAGGTTATAGATTGGAGATTTGGAGTTAAAATAAGAAAAATATAAAGGGTAAAATAGAATGTGGAGTAATAAGTTAGGGCATAATTGGAAAGAAAAATAGGAAACAATCCCGCCACACCAAATCCGTTATTTCAAAAAAGAGTACTTTTCATCAATCCGGAACAATGGATTTAACAATACAATACAACCCATTTTAATGAAACAATCAAAACAAACATTGTTTTGAGATAACAATACAATACGATATAATGGGGAACAACCATCCAAACAAGCTCTTAGTGCGTGTGGGAAAAGAAAATTATAAAATTAGTATGAAATGATTATTTTACCCTTAGGTCGATCATTCTTCTCTTTTCTATATAATAGAAATGTTGTATTGTTCACAAATAATTATTAATTATTATAAATAAGTCCTTTTGTTAGAGATTGTATTTATCGTATGTGTTATAAGCAACATCTATTTACATGCAGTATAATGTGACAAATGATCGTTGTAGCGTAGTTGTAGCACATAAAGTTTCTATCATCCAATCTTACATTGTAGAATATATATTTACTTAAGGTGTTACCGAAGATTAAGGGAGTAAAATTGCAGACTTGTAACAGTTGGCAAAACTAAGAAAATACCATCACCTTACATTTTTGGTGTATACAAATCAAGTAATTAAAAATAACACCAACTATTAGAAAAGGTTAGTAGTGGTATTATACTATTATTTACCCAAAATCATGTATTTGACTTTGTTGTCATGCCATATGCACAACATGCCTCTAATTCCTTCTTTATACTCCTGTCATGACCCAATTTCTCCTTCGTTGGGTATCATGATGACATCTAGTCTTACGGACTAGATAATCCTAATATTTATGAAATAACAACAGTAATAAATAACATTTAATAATTTCTGAAATGAATTATTTATACAATAAACATATTTCCAAAATCCGGTAGTACAAGTCATAAGCTCTACAGAATTTTACTACAACTTCTAAGTGAGGGAAACTAAGTTTGAATGATCATATATGAGGTGTTGGTATGTTTGGTTAGGGTCCCGAGGGGCTTGGGATGGTTTTGAGTGGTTAACGGGGAGTTTGGAGTGCTTGTTTTGCTGCTGAAGTTGCTGGTGTAACCGCACCTGCGGATGTGTCATCGCAGGTGCGGGCCCGCAGTAGCGGAAGGAGGCTCCGCAGGTGCGAGATTTGGACAACCAGGGAAGAGGTCGCAGATGCGGATAGTAGGCCGTACCTGCAAAGTCGCAGGTGGGGAATGTGGGTCGCAGGTGCGAGACATGGGCCGCAGGTGCGGAACCCCGAGGCAGAAAGTATAAATTAAAATCCTCCGCGACCATTAGACCTTTTAACACCATCTTTGAACGGGAAGAAGCTATTGAGGCGATTTTGAAGAGGGAAAATCAGTGTTCTTCATAGGGGTAAGTATTTTGGACCTTAAAACCCGATTATAGGTGATTAAGGAACATAATCTCAGTGTTTAATTCATGAAAATCAGTAGAAAAAGGTGGGGTTAGGGCTTGAGAGTATGAGACCTTTAGGGGTCGATTTGAGGGGTCAAACGAACTCTAATTTTAGCGTTCTTGATATGTACGGACTCGTGAGATGATGAAGAAAATTTTGGTATAAAATTTGTCGGGTTCCGAGACACGGGTCCGGGGGTCGGGTTGTGACTAATTTCGGGTTTTGAGCTAAATTTGGTACCTTTCAACTGGAATTCATTCCTTAAGCATAATTTGATAATAAAAATCTGAACGTGGTAGATTTGGAACACTCAGAGGTAGGATTTAGAGGCAAAGGCACTACGGAATAGTATTTTAGCCGGTTTTGAGGTAAGTAACGTTTCCAAACTTGGTTCTGAGGGTTCAAAACCCCGAGCTAAATGATTTATGACTATAATCGAGGTGACACACATGCCAAGTGACGGGCGTGCGGGTGTGCACTGAGGATTTGTGGCTTGGCTTATCCCGTGGAACCGCTTAGTGATTATTCCATGATGATATCTGTGCTTATTTTAATGTGTTAAATGTGAACATGTTAGAAATCATGTTAAGTATAAATGCTAGGCTTTACACCGAAAATGCTGAGACCCGAGTGGTCGTATATTACCTTCTCATTTTGTGATTAATTGATTTCATATACTCAGTCCTGTTATAGCATATCACTTCATATCTCAGTCTCAGTATTGTTAATTATATGCATACTTATCATTGTTTCGGGCTGATGGATGCATCTATGATCCATGCGAGTGAGACTGAAGAGTAATGACTGAGTGGGGCCGAGAGCCTGTTATTGAGACAGGTATGAGATTTGACTGCACACCGCAGTGATATTAAATCATGCCTTCGTTGGCTTGATATAGCGCTTGGGCCACTAAGGCCCCTCCAGAGTCTTTACACCCCCAGTGAGCGCATTGATGTGAGGGATGGATCTTCCCTGGACATGGATCTTGTCCGAAGTGGATGTTATGTGAGGGATGGATCGTCCCTGGGCATGGATCTTGTCCGAGTGTTGTATTCCAGAGATGGACTTTCTCCGTGGGGCTGGATTGGCCTTTTTCCTCAGTACAGAGTGACTACGGTCACCGGTGTTTATGCATATTCCGGGATGGAACTTCCCT
>ML394173.1:232800-267784 GCA_005239525.1 Nicotiana knightiana | reverse complement strand
TATTTGTGGCCTGGCTTATCCCATGGCCCCGCTTAGTGATTATTCCGTGATGATATTTGTGCATCTATTAATGTGGTAATTGTGAACATGTTAGAAATCATGTTAAGTATAAATGCTAGGCTTCACGCCGGAAATGCTGAGACTCGAGTGGTCGTATATTGTTGTCTCATGTTGTGATTATCTGATGTCATATACTCAGTCCTGTCATAGCATTACATTTCATATCTCAGTCTCATTATTGTTAATTACATGCATATTTATCATTGTTTCGGGTTGATGAAGGCATTTCTGATCCATGTGAGTGAGACTGAAAAGTAATGACTGAGTGAGGCCGAGATCCTGTTATTGAGACAATTATGAGAATGGACTGCACACTGCAGCGATATTTAAATCATGCCTTCGTTGGCTTGATATGGCGCTTGGGCCACTAAGGCCCCTCCAGAGTCTTTACACCCCCAGTGAGCGCATTGATGTGAGGGATGGATCTTCCCTGGACATGGATCTTGTCCGAAGTGGATGTTATGTGAGGGATGGATCGTCCCTGGGCATGGATCTTGTCCGAGTGTTGTATTCCAGAGATGGACTTTCTCCGTGGGGCTGGATTGGCCTTTTTCCTCAGTACAGAGTGACTACGGTCACCGGTGTTTATGCATATTCCGGGATGGAACTTCCCTTGGCCTGAGAGCCTTATATAGTACTGAGTGGACTTCTGTGGGAGAGTTGTGAGCACTATGTGCATATCCACACTAGTTTAATACATATATTTTTATGATGGCATGTAGAGTATACTGGCATACTTGGCATATTTACTCATTCTGATGAACTGTTAGCATGTCTATGTTCTGTATATTGTTTATTGTAATTTCTGAGTTTTTGTCCGTCATTACCTCTCAGCCCATAGTTTGGGTTCGTTACTTCTAAGTTGGTGTACTCACGTTACCCCCTGCACCTTGTGTGCAGATCCAGGTACACCGGGACCCGGTAGTGGATATTGAGCAACTGTCAGATTTTTCATTGGAGTTGTCGAGGTAGCAGCTGGCGATCGCGACCTCGTCTTCTCTTCCTTATTCCACCTGTTGCACTTATTTTGAGACTATGTTTTCTATTTCTTCATTCCTTATTTTTATATATATATATATATATATAGCAGCTCATGACTGAGTGACACCGGATCCGGGGTTGGAGGTTTAAATTTAGTTTTTCAAATATCGTTTTTAAACTTCAGATTCTTAGTATTATCTATACATTCGTTTAAAATTATTTTTTACTGGAAACTGAATTTAGCTTAGTTAAAAAGGGCGGCTTGCCTGGTTCCACGACATGCGCCATCACGACTTCGAAATTGGGTCGTGACAGTAGTTCCCCTGTACAAGGTTAGGCAAGATACTTATCTCGACATAACCCGGTACTCTAAAATGAACTCTTCGGGTGAAAAGACCTCCAGACGGCTCAAATCTAATCAAAATAACTTCAAAACACAAATAAAACTCATAGGGAACTATTCCGGATCATAAAGTCTCAATCTTTACAAAAATCTAGAAATCGATCCCAGAAGCTGATCCCTGGGCCCACACCTCGGAATCCCACAAATTTCACAAAACCCGAACACCCATTCCGATACGAGTTTAACCATACTAAAATTATCAAATTCCAATACCATTTCGTTCCCCAAATCACGATTTTTCATTTTGAAAATTTTCTTCAAAAAATAACATTTTCCTCAATTCAAAACACAAATTAAATGATAAAAATAAAGATAAAATCATGGAATATATTAAATACTAGGTGAAGAACATTTACCCAATCGATTTACTTGAAAATTCAACAGGGAATCGCTCAAAACCGAGCTCTACAAGTTAAAATATGGTGAAAAATGGCCTAATACTCGATTTTGGAAAACTTATATTCTGCCCAGATGACTATGCATTGCGAACGCGGAGATAGGGTCGCGTTCGCGAAGGGGAAAAGAATGAGGCTGCCAAGAAGCCCCTTCGCGAACGCGAGCAAAGGGACGCGAAAGCGAAGGATAAGAAAGAGAGCTTATGCGAACGCGGGATGAATGACGCGAACGCGAAGAAGAACTAGCCAACAACCCCTAGCTCTTAATTTCCACTACGCGAACGCCAGGGAACATATGCAAACACGAAGAAGAAGAAAGCAGACTTATGCAATCGCGAACGGTACTATGCGAACACGATGAAGAAAAATGGGGCAGATCAATGGGACACTACACGATCGCAACTGGAACTACGTGATCGCGAAAGAGAACACCAGACACCAGAAACCAACAATCCAAAAATAGAAGAAATTGGTCCGTAGCCCATCCGGAACACACCTGAGACCCTCGGGACCCCGTCTAAACACGCAAACCAGTTCTGTAACCTAACACAGACTCGCTAGGGGTCTCAAATCACATCAAACAATGCCAACAATGCAAATCGCGCCACAAATCGAACTTATGGACTTTCAAATCTTCCAACTTCTAAAACTCGCGCCGAAACCTATCAAACCAACCCGGAATGACGTCAAACTTTGCATGCGAGTCCCCAATGGCGTAACGGAGCTGTTCCAACTTTCGGAATCACATTGAACCCGATATCACCCAAGTCAATCATTGGTCAAACCTTTCCACTTTCCAAACTCCTACTTTTCCAACTTTCGTCGAAATGCCTCAAATTACCATTACCTTACGGACCTCCAAATCCAAATCCGGACGCACGCCTAAGTTCAAAATCACCATGTGGAGCTGTAGAGATCATCCAAAAATCATTCCAGAGTCGTTTATACAAAAGTCAATTTCCGGTCAAATTCCAACCGCTTAAGCTTCCAAAACTAGAATCCTCCTTCTAATTCGACTCCGAATTATCTGGTAATTGAATCCAACCACACATACAAGTCAATACACATAATATGAAGCTGTACAAGATCTTATGCCGCCGAACGAAACTTAAATTCTCAAAACGACTAGCCGGGTTGTTACAGCTCCTAAATCTTTTCACTGAATTGTGTTTGTCAAAAAGAAAAAAGAAGAAGAAAAAACCTCCATCACTAACTTTTAGCCATTCCAAAAACATCTCGAACTCCATGTCCCTTTTTTCGTTCTTCTTTATGCTTAAACACCCATTGGCCATTCTCCAAAATATTTATAAGTCCTCTTCCCGCACCAAACAACAAAAAAGAGTCAGAAAGGAAAGAAGTTGAATATCTAAAAAACAAACGTTAAAAAAGATCGTGACTATGAGTTGTTTGAAAGAAACAATAATCTCTTTAATGATTATTTTACAAGAAGAAATAGAAAGAATGCAATAATATATTTAGACCATGAGAAAGAAGAGCAGATTGTTTTTGAAAGAATACGAACTGACCGTTTTCAAAAGAATCTAATCTTGGTCAACCAACTTCAAATAATTCAAATAACACGCCGTGATTGTCTTCCCCAATTCTATTGCAACTTTTACATTACTATTTCCTCCGGTATCTACTCAACTTGTGCCTTATCGTTCCCCAGAAAATATTCCCCTACTTTGGTTCCTCTCCCGACCATGTCTCTTTCCAACAATTGATAACAGCCCAACACAAAGTCCAACTTCTTCCAATCGGCAACTTAAGTTGTACCACTCGGCACCTCCAGGTGACCCGCTATCACTGCTAAAAATTCGGCAAAAATCAATCAAGAAAAATCGACTAATTTTGATTGATCAAAAAACCGGCCAAAAAACGATCAAAGTTGGTCGATTTTTCAAAATATTTTATTTTTTAATTTTTTTTTACGAAACTGACCGATTTTGGTCGAGTTTTTTTGGTGCAAAAATGCGGGAAACTATTTTTGAGTCCCGCGAAATTTATTTTTCAATAAAAACCGACCAACTTTGGTGGTTTTTCAATTAAAATAAATAAAAATAAATATTAAAAATACCAACCAAAGTTGGTCGGTTAATCTGGCCGGTCATTTTAAAAAATCGACCAACTTTATTCGGCAATTTTTTTAAAATAAAACCGACCAACTTTAGTCAGTTATTTCGTGCGAAAATACAATTAACAGCTTGTTTGGATGGTTGTTATTCATTGTATTGTATTGTTTTGTTACTTTAAATACGATGTTTGTTTTGATTGTTACTTAAATTTTATTGTATCGTATCCGTCGTTACATAACGACGAAATGTGCCACTTTATGTAACGATCGATTTGGTGTGGTCCCGTCGTTACCTTGTCTTTTTATGTTAATCTCACCCTTCATTATTATTAAGTAAATTTATTTTATTATTTACTCTACTTTTTAATATAGAAATTTTACCCTATATCTTAATTTTTCTTTATAATATTACAAATTTATTCTTCATATTGCTGATGTGTGTGATATCATAAAACGATGACCAACGACACAATCTGTCTGAGAAAATTAGATAGATTTCCTGGCTTGTGAGGCCTGCCACATCACTCCTTCATGTCCCTCTATTATATTTTTCTATATTATAGAAGAGTAAGTTTTTCGACATGACTTCTTAATGTCTTTTTTGAAAAAACTGAGGGTAATTTAGACTTTCAACCAATACTACCTATGTGTCTTTAATGCAGCTCACTTATGAACACGTGTTCACTCAATATCCCTCCACTTGAGTTGTAACACAGAGCATATTAGCTTTTCTACTTCATTTTTGATCTTCTTGCTTCTTCACGAATCTCTTTTCTTCTCTTCCTCCTTGGCTGCTCCGTTTGTTATTATCCATGAAGTGTTAATGATCATTAAAACTTTTGGGATCTTAACCTAATTTTTGAAATTGAAATTTTAAGAACTCGGATTTCATACATGTACCATACAATTGAGAGTGTTGAAGTTCATTGATGATAGAGTTCGAAACCTCTTCTCTAGCAGAGATCAGATTCCGACATAATCGCCGGTATAATATCTTTCGATTTTCTTTCTTTTTTATATATATCTGGATTCTTCTGTTCTCTCTTAGCAAATCCTGATTACTTCCAATTTTGAGGTTTTTTTTTAGTACGGTAATTTAGGTATTTCAGTATTTGTTTGGTGTAGTTTCAGGTGTATTTTCAAATTTCTCCTCTTTAGTTCAGTTTGACTGTAACCCTCAATTGTAGTTCTCACTTCAGGTGAGTTTTGTTTCTTCTTTCTTATTTTCTTGCACTCATTTTTTGGTAATGAAGATATAATGGGTATATATTATTAAGAGGATCACATAAGAGAAAAATATTAGAAATTTATTTATTAAAGAAAAGAAGATAACCTTCAAAAGGGATGGCAACAACTCCGTTGAGTTTGGTTCCTTGTATTTCTATTTTCTTTGTATGCCTTTATGAAATTTGAACATGGTCCATGCTTATTATTCAAAATATTGTTATAGCTTTGCATTTGCAAACAATAATTTTCTCAATTATATCCACGATTTTTAAATGGCGAACCTCCCGATGGATCATTACCCATATGTTGGTCATTAGAATTTACCATAAAAGACACCTTTTTGCATCATTTGCTGTGGACTCTACATTCTTTAGGTTTAGCTAAATCTTGGAAGGAAACATTAAAAAAATTAAGCAATTACTAGGGAGAAGCTATTATCTAAATTGGGAGTAAGAACTAGAGAATATAATCATTCCCTAAGATGTTTAGGAATTTTAATCTTTAAGTGACACAGAGTAGTGAAATCTTGGGAAGTCAATATGAAAGAGTAAAAGACCTGGAAAGCCTCCTCTTTTATATGGATAAGCTGGTATGCCCGAAGGTTTTTGTCCTGCAACATTGGATCAAAGGTTAACTTTTAAAGCTCGAAGGTCAGTCATTCTCATCAGACCAATAGGAGGAATATTGTGATACTTAATCTGTGCTTACATTACTCGACAAGAGCATTGTTTTATGCAGTCCTTGGTCTTTCCTGGCGTCTAGAACGAAGGTCCTTTGATTTACTCTTGAGATCACAATGTTGTATGTTATTTCCCATGCATCAAAATAGGCACATCTTTTCAAAAAAATTGGATTTGGCTTAGTGCTTATATATTAAAAGAATTAAACCGCTAGATTTTTTAAATAAAAGATTTGTACAAGCAACTCTTATAATTATTTGCAAAACTAAAAGATTTAAGCTAATATGAGCTTTAAGCTACATAATTCTGCTTTCAAGCTACCATTTTGCTATTTGGCATATATTCTTGATTTTGTTTATCTTCACATTGCATTACAATTGAGAGTAATAGTTCTCATTGCTTTTCTTACTATTTTTCTGCGAATAAGAGTTCTACTAATAGTAAAGTTGGTGCAGTTGACATTTACATGCATGATGTTTGGTCATGATGGAGATCACTCAATTTAGCTTTTCCAGTCTCCTATCGGGTACTTATCGAAGATCATATCGGATTTTCATTCTTATGAGTAAGTTTTCATATTTTGTATGAATTTTTGTAGCATTGAACTTGGAAGTCATACAATAACCTCTATTCATTACTACTTTGTTCATCATACCTGTGAGATTGAAGTGCTATTCTTTTGGTTTCTATTATATCAATGTTTACTAAAAATCGTTGGTTAGATGTTAGAAATCAATTGGTTTGGAAGTAAAGGTACCTGGTATAGTAGCTTTTGACTTTCTGCTTTTTATTGAATTTTTATGTTTTTGTTTTTTTCTACTGGTTTATGCCATGCGTAACTCATTCCAGCCATAAAGTAATGGTGGTTAAAATTCCATTTAGAAAAAGTGAAAAGTTTACCAAGGAATTGCCTCTTATTCCCTTTTATGGAAAAATTGGAAGAGTAATAAAATCAATTATTTGAAGGAGAAAAAAAAAACTGAAAGCATCCTGTTTCTAATAATTTTTTAAGTTTATCGAAATTTGCTAGATTTATCAGTCACAAAGTGGCCACGCTTCCTATAAGCTTTTCCTTTTTTTCTTTTTACCTTTTTCGTTAGTTTTTCATGTAGAAAAAATTAAGCATTGTGTTAATCGTTTGAGAATCTTATTTTGAATGATACTACTAAAAAAATAAAGAGACATCTGGTTTGTTTTGGGTAAATTGTGAAAGAAACCTTGCTTATTCACTGGGATCTTGGGTTGAGGAACGAATTTGCTGTTTATTTGCTATGCAATAATCAATGAGCAGCTGGAAGAGTTTCAAGTTAATCTTTTAGCCAGTGATATTATTGTACAATAACTTTATTAAACCTTGAGTTTAAGGAATGACTGTACCTTCTACATGAAAGAGGCATGTCAATCAGAGTCGGATCTAGGATTTCATGACTACGGGTGCCACTATTTTAATGTAAAACAATCACTAGTGAAGAAGATTGAGTTAGGGTATACATTCAGTCGATCCGTTTTGAATTACTTCGGTTCGGTTTGATCTGTTTTGAATTTATTCAATCAAATTTAAAATTTCTTTTATTCATAAACGAATATGTAATACACCCCTTCCATCTATATGTAGCTGATTAATATTATATTATGACTTTGATACATCACTATAAAAAAAAATTCATAATTAATAAAATAACATTATCTGGATAAAAAAAATAATTAGATTACATCCATCCAAATAAAATACGAACATCCAGAAAAAGACAAAGGAAGCAAATATACAATATAAATAAATAATAAAATTGGAGTTATATAAGAAAAGTGAATATTTAAGATAAAGAAAATAAGAGGAATTAACAAAAAGAACATAAATAATAAAATTGGAATTGTATAAGAAAAGTGGATATTTAAGATGAAGAAAATAAGAGAATTAACAAAAAGAACATAAAGCAAAAGAAATGCATAGCCTCTGAATAGTCTCGATCCCGGGAGTCGTCCATGGACTTTCAGCACTTGAACCATGGCACCTTCAGTCATTTTGTGATTGGGGGTGCCACTTGTTTCTTATGTAGGCATTGTTGTGGAAAATACTAGTATATATATATAAAACTTTATCCGAGCGACCGGGTGGCGTACCATCCCCAATTCAATACATAGGTCCGCCCCTGATGTCAATACATTTTTTCTTACAAAAAATAAAAGAAGCATGATCAAATATATTTAAAGCTAATGTCAACAATAACTATAATTCCTATTAGCTTCTTAAAAGCAAAAAATAGAAGAAACATAATTCCAATTAACCAGTTACAATGCCGAGTATAATAAAAACACATCAAAGCTGAGGAAAATTGCCTTTAGTAGGTGGGTTTGTTACTTGCAAATCAAATAATGTGGCTGTAGAAAATGCACTACCTTTTTTTTTTTTGAAATATGGTATATGCTTTTAACGTTAGCGTAGCGTTTGAGAATGAATTTTCATATGCAGTTTCCAAAGGCCTAAGAGTGCTATCATGTTGAAAGATGTATTGAATGGTTTTCTATTGTGAAGACTCCTGAGCACCAACAGGTAATGGCAAATATAAACACCGGTTAGCTTTGCAATTCGAATTAAATTTTAGTTTACTTTTAAGTTTGGTAATTCTTGCATGTTTTTAGAATGAAAAATAGGACTTTAGAGAGAGGCCATTAGTTTGGGCATCAAAATACTATCTTTAAGTGTAAGTCTATTCTACTTACCTTCTAAAAAAATATTATAAAATAGTTCATTATAACACGGTTTCTAGCGAGCATCTTTTACTCAATCACATTTTTTACAAAATTCATTTATATTTTTGAGTTCCAAAACTGCATACATGTACATGTTACTGGAATATTTTTCAAATCAAAAGCTATTGTTCTCTCTTTCTTTTTGACTATTTCTTTTAAAATCAAAATAATATATGATCATTGTGCATGTTATTTATTTATACTTAAACTGTTATTCCGGTTATTTTGATCTTGCCTATGCACAAAATACCTTCAGTTTTCAAAATTTTAAGTTTTTGTGGTTTCTAATAGACTGTCATTATTTGGGTTCAGATTGAAAAGGAAAGGGAAAAAGTATAAAGTCTTTCAGTTGAATGATGATAATCTTTTTGAGTAGTTCTGTTGAGCTTTAAGTGTGCGTTGAGTAAACCATTTGCTAAATTGCAATCTAAAAATGGAAAAATAGAAGCAAATCTTTGCAAGATGACACCAGAGAGCTTCAGAGCACTCCATTCCTGGGATTCATGGTCATTATATTCTACAACGTGGAGTCACTTCTAGCAACTTGGCATTGCAATTTTGCTCCTAAAAGTTTTTATGTTCAGTTTATTTCTTTCCATCATATTTATGAAACAATATTTATGACCATACGTAGATGAAAATTGATCATTCAACTTCAACATGTGTATCTTTCCGATTAGCGTGGTTAGCATTCTACCTCCATGCAGATAATTAGAGGTTCCTAAAAAAGAGAGATATATGTTGTGGATGAACATAACATCCAAGTATGTGTAATAAATATAACATGTTGCATATTTGATTTTTTAATAAAGTTATAGAGCTCCTCAGAGAATAATGCTGCTTTATGAGTATGTTTCAAATGTTTTTTCTTCAATATATGATCGATGGGCACCAAGCTACAGTCTTACTATTTAGTACTAATTTCTAAATTTTGACATTTTTAGGAACTCATCTTCTGAGGAGGAAGAAGAGCTTGGAGGCAGAAGAGGATGATAGATGAAATCCATTGGCCCTGCTAAAAGATAAGTTTTTAATGCTTTTCTGGATGATAGATAAAAGATGACATGATAATTTCAACTGATGTCTGCTTTTCAGCGAAAAATAATCCGCATGAAGGAATTAGACCAACTGAAATGCGTCAATATAAAAGGAAACAACATATTGGTGGAAGTGCTTGATGCACAAGTCTCGGATTCAGGCTTATAAAGGCCTCTTGAGAACAATATCCATTCAAAGTTTGATGAAAGGCAATTTGAATGTTTTTATGCCTTGATGTTACATGTGTTATCCAACAATGGGCATGTGGTTTTGTCGATATTTGATTTGATAATAACATACATGTACTAACTTCTAATATATGCAATTTCATATTAAATTAAGGTTGATAAAAAATTATTGTTTTAACTTTTACAATATTGGGCCGTGTTGGCACGGGCCATCATAGTCTAGTATATATATATATGAGATTTTTTCATTCCCATATACTATTTGAAATTTTATTACTTTTAATGTCCATGTTTAGTTAATTGTTCGGTATAAACAAGTTTTATTTATAAAATATATACAATCCACTTTAGAAAGCTTTCAATCTATTATTTGTACCTTCAATCAAGGGATGTAATTACACCCTTTTCCTTTTTTCTCTCCTCTTCTCTTTCCTTATTTTTCTTCCGCTTTAATATATATTAATCAATTGAAGTTGATGAAGAGTATTTCGGATCAAAATAAAAAGTTCATCACAAAAATAATGTGCGATTCAAGTAGGACAAAGATAATTAATTTGGGCTTACTATTTTTTAGTGCAAGTTTGTGTACTGAAAGAGAAACTTGTCATTTGACAATTTATTTTTCTATATTTTTAGTGGAAAACATGTGCGGCGAAGGAGAGTGGTTCTTCTTCATCCATCGAGATGAGTATTTTCGAGGAAAAATGTCACGATCCAATTTCGAAGTCGTGATGGCGCCTGTCGTGGAATCATGCAAGCAATCCTCTTTTAATTAAGCTAAATACAATTTTTAGTAAAAATATAATTTTAAACGAAATGATTGATAATGCTAAGAGTTTGAAGTTTTAAAAACAATATTTTGAAATAAAAATTTAAAATTTTCAACCCCGGATTCGGTGTCACTCAGTCATGAGTCACTATAACATAAAGCAAAGAAAAGGAGAAATGGACAACACTGTCTCAAAATAAAGAACAACAAGTAGAATAGGAAAGAGAAGGCGAAGTCGCGATCGCCTGCTGCTACCTCGACAATTTCAATAAAAACTCTGACAGCTGCTCAATATCCACTATCAGGTCTCCGTGTACCTGGATATGCATACAAAGTGCAGGGGGTAACGTGAGTACACCAACTCAGAAGTAACGAACCCAAACTATGGGCTGGGAAGTAGTGACAGACTAAACCTCAATAATTAAATCATCAGCGTACAAAATTTAGGCATGTACACAATTTATCAGAAAATAACAACAGAATATACTAGATATACCTCCATATGTTCTACATGCCAACATGTCACAGTTGAAAATGCACATAGTGCTCACAACTCTCCCACAGAAGTCCATTCAGTATTATATATGGCTCTCAGGCCCAGGGAGAAGTCCATCCCGAAATGTACAATTGGTGACCGTAGTCACTCCATAGTGAGGAAATAGGCCAATCCAGCCCCACGGAGAAAATCCATCTCCGGAATACAATACTCGGACAAGATCCATGTCCAAGGACGATCCATCCCTCACATAACATCCACTTCGGACACGATGCATGCCTAGGGAAGATCCATCCCTCATATAACATCAGCTTCGGACAAGATCCATGCCCAGGGACGATCCATCCCTCACATAACATCCACTTCGGACACGATGCATGCCTAGGGAAGATCCATCCCTCATATAACATCAGCTTCGGACAAGATCCATGCCCAGGGAAGATCCATCCCTCAAATAACATCAGCTTCAGACAAGATCCATGCCCAGGGAAGATCCACCCCTTATCATCAATGCGCTCACTGGGGGTGTAAAGACTCCGGAGGGTCCCTAGTGGCCCAAGCGCCATATCAAGCCAATGAAGGCATGATCTAATATCGCTGCGGTGTGCAGTCTGATCTTATAACTGTCTCAATAACATGCTCTCGGCTTCACTCAGTCATTACTCTTCAGTCTCACTCACATGGATTACAGATGCCTCCATCAGCCTGACACAATGATAAGTATGCATATAATTAACAATACTCAGACTGAGATATGAAGTGATATACTATGACAGGACTGAGTATATGACATCAAATAATTACAAAATGAGACAGCAATATACGACCACTCGGGTCTCAACATTTTTGGCGTGAAGCCTAACATTTATACTTAACATGATTTTTAACATGTTCATAATTACCACATTAACAGAAGAACATATATCATCAGGGAATAATCACTAAGCGTTGCCATGGAATAAGTCAGGCCACAAATACTCGGTGCACGCCCGCACGCCGGTCACTTGGCATGTGCGTCACCTCAACAATAGTCATAATTCATTTATCTCGGGGTTTCGAACCCTCAGAACCAAGTTTGGAAACGTTACTTACCTCAAAACTGGCTAAAATACTCTTTCGCAGTGCCTTTGCCACTAAATCCTGCCTCTGAGTGCTCCAAATCTACCAAGTTCAGATTTTTATCATCAAATTATGCTTAAGGAATGAATTCCAATTGAAAAGTACCAAATTTAGCTCAAAATTCGAAATTTGTCAAAACCCGACCCCCGTGCCCGCGTCCTGAAACTCATAAATTTTTATACAAAACTGTTCTTCATCATCTCACGAGTCCTTACATATAAAGAACACTAAAATCGGAGTTCATTTGACCCCTCAAACCAATCCCTAAAGGTCTCATAATCTCAAGCCCTAAACCTACCTTTTTCTAATGATTTTCATGAATTAAACACTGATATTATGTTCCTTAATCACCTATAATCGAGTTTTAGGGTCCAAAATACTTACCTCAACGAAGAACACTGATTTTCCCTCTTCAAAATCACCTCCAAGCTCTTTTCCCGTTTAAAAATGGTGTTAAAAGGTCTAATGGTTGCAGATGGTTTATTTAAATACTGCCCAGTTCTTTATTCATCGCGATCGCGGGACCCACATCGTGATCGCGAAGCACAATTTCTCAGCTGCCCAAAAATATTCTCTGCGATCGCAAAATTAGCCACGCGATCGCGGAGCTCCAAATTCCAGCCCACTGCGATCGCACCCCTATTCACGCGATCGCGATGACCAACTGCCCCACTCACGCGCCCCCTCATTTACACTACGCGACCGCAACATGCTCCACGCGATCGCACTGCTCAACCTGCTCAACCTCTGTGATCACGAACACACTTATGCGATCGCAGAGAGCAAAAATTCTGCCCCTCTCAATTTGATCTACGCGATCGCGTCTCTCCTCACGCGATCACAGTGAAGGATTTCTTGCTGCACAAAAACCAGAAAACCAACAATTCTCTAAGGCCCTAAAATGCTCGTTAACCAACCGAAATCAATCCCGAGCCCCTCGGGACCCCTACCAAACATACCAACACCTCATATATGATCATCCAAACTTAGTTGCACTCCCAAAACACTAAAAATAACATCAAAACACCAAAATCACTTCAAATTCAAGCCTAAGAACTTTGAAATTTCTAAAATCCTCCAACGATGCCGAAACTATCTAAAACAACTCCAATTGACCTGAGATTTTGCAGACATATCCAAAATGATATTACGAACATGTTCCAACTTCCGAAATTCTATTCCGACCCCGATAGCCTATTTTTCACTGCCGACCGAAAATCACCAAAAATTAACTTTCGTCAATTCAAGCCTAATTCTAAACCGGATATCACAAAACATTCCGAACACACTCCTAAGTCCCAAATCACCTAACGGAGCTATCCGAGCCATCAAATCCGTATTCCGAGGTCGTTTAACAATAAATCAACCCTTTGTTAATTTTTTTTAAAGGCTATTTTTAAGACTAAATGGCTAAATTCTCACCACAACCATTCCGATTCCGAGCCTACCAATTCTAACACATCAAGAACAGTATAACCAACCTATGACAAGTCAATAACAGTAATTTTTAATGCAAGTTCTACGTAACGACCGACCGGGTCATTACATTCTCCCACACGTAAACATACGTTCACGAACGTGCCTAGAATTGTTCCAAACACCACCAAAATTACTGTGTAACCTACCATGCACATATTCATAGGTGATCCCACGTCACTCTACCCCATATAGGTCTAATAGCACAACACAGTAAAAATTTCCAAATCCAATCTTGACCCATAAACCTTAGAACTACATTTTCACTTTTGGATCATAGAACTACATTTTCACTTTTGAATCAATTTGCAAGATCAAAATCCCACAACTATAAACTGAATGAGTCTGGGCATACTGTAACAAGCCATATACGCACCCCAGATGAAATCACATGATACACTGCGTGACTCAAATACCCATAGCGATAACTCCTAATCACAATAGCTGCTCAGAGCAACCCAATACCGGTACATAATCTCTTATCAAGAAATCCCTCGCTCTTACACTTTCATATACTACCGATCAGTCAAACATGAAGCTCCCCCTTCCCAAACAGGAATTATAGCAAATTTTTAAGCCGACTCTCGATATTTATCCTTCCAACTATACTGTAGACAATTCTGAGAATATTCATTCTAGGTCCAATGACCTCTTCTGATATGACACGTCAATACAATTTGAAGCCATAACCTGTGCAACTCGTGCACTCAACAACAACCTCCCAACGTAATCAAATTATATAAAAGACTCACACGAGAGGACTATCCTACCATTAACAATTACCCTCATAAGCACCCAAATAACTAACCGTATCCCTTATCACCCCGATCCGATCCACTATAAAGCTGTCCTATTTATCCAGGTTCCTTCTGACTTACCCTCGAATTGATAATTCTCCGTGTCATAATACTGCAATTCTCAACCTAGATTCACCATACGAGACCCAAGCATAAGACCATACCATCTAAAGCTCATAAGCCGCTGACTACTCTCCCAAATATCCCCAAACTAAAACCAATACAGCACATAATCGGGCAACCAACTAATCATTAGAAGACTCCCCCACTTGGCTCAAAGCCATAGGTCAAAACAACAATCACCCACAATGCCCATACGCTATCACTGCCACAATACCGCAGTGGGATTCAACTAAATCCTTCATAAGCTCATACATAACTCAAACCATTAAACATCCCAAATCATCTCCAACCTTGCATTCACCATTGCAATAGCTGTGCCAACTCCCACAAGTGATCTAAACTCAAATTGCAACATATGTCAATTACTAGTAAAAGAGAACTTGCTACAAAACAACATAAGAGGTCTTCCCATACACTCACGACTCGAGGCCATATGCCAACTCCAGACAGAAGTAAAACACTCAACGTCCTCGCTACATATCCAGTCACTCCCTTTTTGTCACAATCAAGCAATATAAACACATCTCACTCTCAAATTACACTCACCACATGGTCATCTAGTCACCAAGTCTCGTCAATAAGGACACCAACTGACATATAAGTCCCCAATACATGTGCTCACACAAACGAAATCTCGGCACTCAAGACACAAACAAAAATCCGGCCTCAAGTCCTCCAGACTGGCCCCAAACATGCTAAAATCACATCCCATTCATGGAAGTCACAAGCCATCGGTGCACGACTGATATCGAGCACTCACGTGCGCGTTTGAATACATGAAAGGAGTTTAAAGAATTACGCTTCAGGTTGAATCAATGGATTCGCACGACAAGAGTTCGAGAATGTGAGACTTTTCCTAAAGGTTCTGCAGCCTCTCGAAGATAAGTACAGACGTCTCCGTACCAATCCGCAAGAGTCTACTAAACCTGCTCATGACTAGTGAGACCCATTTAACCTAGCGCTCTGATACCATCTTGTCACGACCCAATTTCGGAGTCGTGATGGCGCCTGTCGTGGAACCAGGCAAGCCGCCCTTTTTTAACTAAGCTAAATGCAATTTCCAGTAAAAATACAATTTTAAATAAAATTATTGATAATGCTAAGAGTCTGAAGTTTTAAAAACTATAATTTGACCTGAAATTTTGCAGACATATCCAAAATGACATTACGAACCTGTTCTAACTTTCGAAATTCCATTCCGACCCTGATAGCTTATTTTCCACTGCCGACCGGGAATCACCAAAACTAACTTTCGCCAATTCAAGCCTAATTCTAAACCGGACATCACAAAAATATTTCGAACACACTCCTAAGTCCCAAATCACCTAACGGAGCTATCCGAGGCATCAAATCCGCATTCCGAGGTCGTTTACCAATAAGTCAACCCTCATTGATTTTCTTTAAGGCTATTTTTAAGACTAAATGACTAAATTCTCACCACAACCATTCCGATTCCGAGCCTACCAACTCTAACACATCAAGAACAGTATAACCAATCTATGACAAGTCAATAACATTAATTTTTAATGCAAGTTCTACGTAACGACTGACTGGGTCGTTACAAGAAAAAATTGGATTGTTGAAAATGAAATAGGTTTTTGGCAGTGCTTCGGAAAATAATTTTCAATTTATAATTCAGAAGGAGATGTAGTTGGCTTCAAGGTTTATTTGAAGTATTGTTCCGGATCGGCTAAGTAGTTGTCAGTTTGTTAACATATCTCAGATAATAAATCATCCCAAAATTTATTCAGTTGTCAGCTTGTTAACCTGTTATGAATTCGTTTATATGTACACAATTTATTTATGGGAATTTTTTCGTACACTATTCAGTTAAATACAACTATAATAACATACAACTTAGATATAAATTTTATACAATATGTCATTTGTATATTTTGTATCTGATTTATACATAGTAAAAATAAATTTCATACAACTAATTATATATTATACAATTTATCTACCCAGTTATATATAACTACAATATCATACAACTTAACTATAATTTTTATACAATATGTCTTTTGTATATTTTGTATCTGATTTATACATAGTAAAAATAAATTTCATACAACTAATTATATATTATACAATTTATCTACCCAGTTATATATAACTACAATATCATACAACTTAACTATAATTTTTATACAATATGTCTTTTGTATATTTTGTATCTGATTTATACATAGTAAAAATAAATTTCATACAACTAATTATATATTATACAATTTATCTACCCAGTTATATATAACTACAATATCATACAACTTAACTATAATTTTTATACAATATGTCTTTTGTATATTTTGTATCTGATTTATACATAGTAAAAATAAATTTCATACAACTAATTATACAACTTATCTATAACTTATCTATAATTTTCATACATTATTTCTACTCAGTTATATACAATTACAATATCGTACAACTTAAATATAATTTTTATACAATATTGTTTAATACAATACAACATAATACAATTTTTCTACAATTTCGTAAATATAGTGCATATCACGTCTTCTTTTTCTTCTTCTTCTTCTTCTCCGAGTTTCAATCTGAAATTCAGCCAAAATCAAGTTTAATCTTCACCAAAA
The DNA here is from genome assembly GCA_005239525.1 of Nicotiana knightiana. Taxonomy (NCBI): domain Eukaryota; kingdom Viridiplantae; phylum Streptophyta; class Magnoliopsida; order Solanales; family Solanaceae; genus Nicotiana; species Nicotiana knightiana. The sequence continues at coordinate 250,607 of ML394173.1, read as the reverse complement.
CACTCTCAAAATTGAGATCCAAACCATATTCCCAATTGTTTGCAACAACACCCAATCCAAACAAATAATGATTTTTCAAAACTCAAATTCGAATTCAAAGCTTCAAAACTTTTTAATGGTTGTTAATGGTGGAATTACTGGTCTCTTTTTCTTTGCTTTGCATTACTGAAATTAGGAATTGATTCTCAATTGTTTGCAACAATTGTTTTTTGAAAACCCAAATTCGAATTTAAAGCTTCAAAGCTTTTTAATGACTATCAATGGTGGAATTGCTGCTCTCTTGTGCAAGATACGTGGGGAAGAGAGGGTGGGATGTGGAGAGAGAAACGTGGGGGGGGGAGGGGGAGTGAGAGTGATTGTAGGAATTGATTAATTATCTTTAAATCCTAAAAATGTACATAATTGGTAGTAATTTTGTATATAAGAGGTAATTAAAGTGAACCTTGAGTAGGGAGGGTAATAAAGTTTCTAATAGTATATAAGTATGTAAAAATTCCTATATATATGGATTGAACTAATCCATTACTTTATTGGAATTTTTATCTACTCTGTTTAACTTAATTTGTGTGGCCTAGAGTTTGCAAAGTATGCAGCTGCAAGTATTTTCTTACATATTGTAGTTGGACATGTAGATATGGTGAATCCATTTAAGATGCAGATGTGAGCTCCGTAAGAATTGTTAGGAATAATGGCAAGAGTGCATTAAACACAAATTGTAAAAGCACTAAAGGAGCAAGATTCAGATACAATATCCATAAAGATAAAAAAAAAACACTTCATATGTCTATTGGTCAAGATACTTCTTTGGTCGAGGAGGATATACTGAATAGTGACAACTCACTATTGATTGAGCGCGACACGAAGGGCAACACAGTCTTGCCATATAGCCTCATGAAAATGTCGTCCACATATTAAATTGTTTCTTAAGCTTATGGCATGATTCTTGCTATTCTGAATACATCAAAGATCTACACTTACTTCCAGATGACAAAGTTAAATCTCATATTTCTATAGCATTTTTTTTTGTAGATAAAGATTGAATCCTTGAGCTGCCAATGTGTTCTTAATCCTTTATTTTTTTATGTTATTCTTAAATAAAATGGTCAGTAGAGATTTGTGTAGATAAATTTCCTGGAAAATGATGTAGAAATCTTTATCTTAAAAATAGAGAAAAAGAGAAATATTATTGGTTACAGAATCTTGTAGAAAGTAAGGACTAGAGTTTAACCCTGAAACCTGCAAAATTGTTCTCCTTATTAAGTAAAATTGTTGGAATATGAATAATGTGCTATCTTTATAATTCATAGATCATAACAATAATGTGTATAATTTCATTTCAATTTAAGTAGCTATCAAACGATAACCTAATTTTACATTTGTGACCATGAAAAGACCTGAAACCTGGAGATTGTAGTCAATTTAAGTTATAGTCAATGATTTCATATACCACATGCTAAATTCGTATGATAAGTTGATAACAACCTCACATTCCCTTGGTTGGTGTTACGTGCTTTTGCCAAGGTACTACAAAACTTCTGTTTATGATTTCTAATCTTTGATGTATGTAGATTACAGTCTGAGTCATTTAATATTCATCCTCATATTTATCTTTGTAACAGAAACTCTAAATTGGTAGAGAAACCATGACCAAACTGGTTGTTGTTTAATAATCACATGCGTGACTGCTGCTAGCGTTTAGGTTGTGGTAACTTTTCATCTTTCTCCTCCATTTTGGTTGGAGTTATCTATTTACTGATACTCCTTTTTTCCCGTTTTGTCTTCTTTATTATTGCAGTTCCTGCTATCCATTGTGGTTATTGTCTATGTGTGCTATTCGGTAGCGTTCTATTAAATGCAAGAACAATAAAGATGGAATAATTAAACCGATGAACAATAATACAAGTAAGAAAGAAAGGGTTGTGTTGCTTTTTTCTTAGTGAATAATGATGCCTACAAATAATTAGACCTCTTTATATAATAGAGGAATTCTACTTATGGTATAACTCTAATTACAAAAGGAAATCGGGAAATCGTACAATCAGCTAATTAAACGCTTCTGATTTGATCCGTTCCGAGATTCACGCCACGATCCTCGACTAATCACGGATATCTCGCTTTTCCGTTACTAAGCTATCCCCGATGTTACTAGGAATCTATCTCCCTTGGCTTCGAGATACCGACCTCAATCTAGAAAGAGACTTCGATCTCGTACTCAATGCCTCAGCTCTTCGATGCAACGTCCCAGTCTCGATCAAATAGTAAAATCGGGTGGCCCCGATTTCTACTGTATACAGATAGTCCCTTTGTTTCTCGGAATATAATGATAAGAAACGAACTGAGCCTTCGATTTTCTTGATACCGATAAACAATGATGTCATCCCCGTGACGTAAGCGATGAAAGTGAATGAAACGTCCCGTTGGTACAGTTCCCCAAACCATTAATGAGCGTCGGTTGGCGATCGGCTACTAGTGCCGTTGAACCGTCACCGTAAATCCATAAATAGGCCTCCTTCTTGTTGAATCAAACTTTACCTTCTCCTTCATCTGTTCTTCTAAGCTTTTATCTCTCTCAAGTTCTTCTCTTTCACTACTCCTTAGGTTTTCACCGCTAGCCTCAAACCACCAAACCTTACTATATTCTTCTTTCTTCAATTCATACAATGGCGAAAACTTCTAAAACGGTTCCACAAAAGGAAAAATCTTCCTCTTCTTCTTCACGGCCGGCCAGGGATACGACGCAGGCGGATCTGCTCTCTGAGGAGTGAGTTCCTGGCCCGTGTGTCCTTAAGCCCGATTTCAAGATCGAGAGACCTCCATCGGTCCCTGGTTGGTGTGAGCACGTGTCGAGATATATCTTCTCGATAAACGTGGGGTATCTCGAGCAAATCAAGAGGGATTGCAACTGGGGGGGGGGGGGTTTTTTTTATATGTTAGAAGAGAAAGTTTTTCAACATGTTTGTTAAGTGTCTTTTTAAAAAAGCTCGAGGGTATTTTAGTGATTTCACATCAAATCTTACAAATATATCATACACGTGTTTCTATACAAACTGTATGTGTAAGTTTTAAATGACTCCAGGTGTATTTGAGCAGACAACCTATTAGGTTTTAATTTCTCTGTTTATACTTTCAGATTTATTGCTTCTTAGATCTTCTTCCTGATTCTCTTCGCGCACAAGTGCAGCTACAGATATGCTTTTAATCTTGTCCATATTTTCTTTCTTCGTTCTATCTCCATTTTGGGTTTCTTCTACATTCTGTTCATCAATGTTAGTTTCGAAAATCAATGATTTCCTCGCATCTTTTTCTCTTTCCTCTATCTTTTTTCCATCTTCGTATTCTTTTGGCTAATTTTGAAGTTCAGTGACTTGCAAATTCTCTTCCCATGTTTGTTGGAAATATAAATTAAAGACATGATTTCAGAGAAAATCTTTCTGATGTATTTCGTATTGCTTTGTATAGGTATATATACAACTAGGACCTAGAAAAAGAATATTCCTATTTGTACATTTGCTTGAATCCTATTTGCTACTGTATAACAAATTAACTACCTGCAAAGATAAATACAAAAATATATATACAGCTAGATATTAGATAAGGAGTCCCAGCTGTCCTACTAGAACCTTCTTTTGTGTTGCCAACTGGACGCTCACGATTTAATCCATCATAACCATGATGGAGGGTGGAGATGAACCAAAACTAAAAGATAATCTATCATCTTACGAAACAGTCACTTTATGTCTGATACTTCAGTATTGTTTTTCTTTACTCTTCTTCTCTATTTCATCATCTTCCACAAGTCTGTATCTCTGCAAATCATCTCCATCTTCTAATATATTTGAAAAGCTCACACCAACACCCCTCCTCAAGTTGGAGGGTGGTGGAAATACCCCCAACTTGCCCAAAATCAATCGATGGTTAGGGCCTGAAAGGGGTTTTGTGAATACATCTGCAATCTGAGCAATTGAAGGTACGAACGACAAGGAGACGAGCCCGGCGAGGTACTGTTGACGCACAAAGTGGCAATCGAGATCCACGTGCTTTGTTCGTTCATGAAAAATCGGGTTTTTGCGATATGGATTGCCGCCTGACTATCAAAGTGAAAAGGTACTGGAAGCGAGGGCGAAACAGATAAATCTTCGAGAAGACGAACGAACCAAGTAATTTATGCCACTACCCGACGCATCGACCTGTACTCTGCTTCAGCCGATGAAAGAGACACTAAAGACTGCTTTTTTGATTTCCAGGAGACCGGAGATCCACCCAAAGTGATAAAGTACCCACTAATTGATCTACGGGATTCAGGGCAGTTCCCCCAGTCTGAATCGCAAAAAGCAAGGAGCTTGAAAGAGGGCTTGGCAGAAAAGAAAATCCCCATGCTAGGGTCTGTGAGTAAATATCTGAGACATCGAAGGGCAGCATCAAAGTGTGGTTTGCGAGGAGATTGCATGTATTGACTTAAGTGTTGCACCGCAAAAGAAATATCAGGGCGCGTGTGTGTGAGGAAGTTTAACTTGCCGAGAAATTTTCTGTAAATTGTGGGATCTGGTAGCAATACACCATCATCCACCCGGAGTTTGCAGCAAGGATCAAGGGGAGATGGAGAAGGTTTCAAATCCATACAACCAAATTCGGATAGCAAATCTAAGGTAAATTTCTGTTGACTTAGAATAATTCCCTGTGGCTCTCTGATAATTTCCATGCCTAAAAAATAATGAGCATGCCCCAAATCTTTAATCTTGAACTCGGAATCAAGAAAACCTCTAAGTGAATCTAGTTCCCCTGGATCATTTCCTATAAGTAATATGTCGTCTACATAGACCACAAGAATGGAAACTTTGCTGTCTGAAGTTTTGAAAAATAATGAGTAGTCATTGAGAGAGTGAGAGTAACCCTTGAAATTTAAGGCAGCTGTAAACCTAGCGTACCACTGCCTCGAGGCTTGCCTTAAACTATATAAAGACTTCCTTAGTCTGCACACATGATTAGGAGTAGGAGGTGTCATCCCTGCTGGAAATTTCATATAAACCTCCTCCTGTAAATCGCCATGGAGGAAGGCGTTATTCACATCCAACTGTGAAATTGGACAATTTTTCTTGACTGCAATGGCTAAAAGACACCTAACAGTAGTCATTTTAACAACAGGGGAAAAGGTCTCTGTAAAATCAATACCCTCCCTTTGTGTATCACCTCTGATAACGAGTCGAGCTTTGAACCTTTCAACGGAACCATCTTGCTTATACTTCACCTTGTAAACCCATTTACATGGCAAGGCCTTCTTATCCTTAGGCAATTCCACAACTTCCCACGTCTTGTTAGATTCTAAAGCAGCAAATTCTTTAGACATTGCTTCCTGCCAGCCTGGGTGTACGGAAGCTTGGGAAAATGTGGTAGGTTCAGATACATAAGAAATGGAATTTAGAAGGGACTGATTAGAGTGAGATAGAGCAGAAAAAGGGTAGAATAGTAGGAGAGACAGGAGAAGCAAAGCAACGAGGAGTGAGTTCAGTTAAAAAAATAGTGTTACAAACATAGTTGGGAAGATGATGTTCTCTAGTGGATCTTCTTAGTGCAGGTTCAGAAGAGAAAATAGGAAGATGAAGTTCAACGGGTGAAACCGAATGTGATAAAGTCCCAGAGGGAGGTTGAGATGGAGAAGAGTTTAACAATGATGGGGAGGTGACTGAGACTTGGAAGGGGTAGAAAAATATCTTGGATTAGAGGTAAGAGAAGTAGTCTGAGGAGGTGTAACAGAAGTATTTTGATTAGAGGACAGATGAGGATCAGAGAATTGAAGATTGAGTAGGAAAAACATGAGTAGGATAAGAACATGGAGTAAAAGGGAAAACTTTCTCATGAAACACCACATCCCTAGAGATGAATATCTTTCTGGTTTGTAGGTTTAGTAATTTGTATCCCTTCTTCCCAAAGGGATACCCCAAAAACACAGATTTGACTGATCTAGGCTCCAATTTTGATCTGTGTATAGGCAAGGTTGAAGCATAACAAAGACAACCAAAGCTTCTTAGAGTGTCATAAGAAGGAGGTTTGCCATAAAGTAATTCATAAGGGGTCTTCGTATTTAGAAGTTTGGTGGGAAATCTATTTATCAAGTAGGCGCAGTTAACAGACATTCCCCCCAAAATTGAATTGGTAAATTAGACTGATATAAAAGGTCTCTACATGTTTCGAGCAAATGCCTATATTTTCTCTCCACAACAAAATACCTTGGGAAGAAAGAAACTGAGATATGTGTTTACTGTATCCAATTCGAATGCATTATCTGTTCTTATGACTTTTATTTTGCATTGAAACTGTCTCTCTATCATGAAAATGAATTGTTTAAGTAGCTTGGTACTAAGAAGAAAAGTCCAAGTCCCCCTGCTATAATCATCTACTATGGTGAGAAAATATCGGAAGCCATCATGAGTTTGTGTTTTGTATGGACCCCAAGTGTCCACATGAATAATATCAAAGATGTGCTTAGAGGATATAGAGCTCGAAAGAAATGGTAACTTAGCTTGCCTAGCTTTAGCACAAACATCACAAGTAAGAATATCAGAAGGTAATTTGGACTGAGATATAGAGAAAATATTTTTCATTTTAGAAACAGGCATGTGGCCCAATCTATTGTGCCAAAGGCTTACATTAGTAGTGACAACTCCTAAGAACAAACTAGAATTTGAAAACTGATTACTAACAATCTTCTTGGAATCAGAAAAACTAGAAATCCTATCACTATGAGTGGTTGTAGCTCTAGGCTTGACTTGGAGTGATCTTCCTTGCCTTACTTTACCAAGCACCACTGGCCTCTTCATTGAAAAGGCCTGCAATATAACACCAAGAGAAGAAAAAGATAGGATTGAATTGAATTGAATTGTTTGGACAACTTGTGAACATATAACAAATTGAATTTGAAACTAGGGACAAATAAGACATGCTGAGGAGTAAAACCTGGCATGATAGTGACACAACCTGCTTGTCTCACTAACACTTTAAGAGAATTAGGTAAGTTTACAAAAAGAGGTTGGAAGAGTCTTAACATTAAATAAGAGACTCAGATCTGAGGTCATATGCTCTGAGGCTCCAGAGTCTAATATCCAGGAAACAGAGTTGAGATATAAAAGGAGGGAAGTAGGAGTTAGAACAGAGATAGGTATACCAACACAATTGGCAGCAACAATGTCTTCAGTAACCTGCTCATCATGAGTGCCAACTTTGACATGTTGTAGAAGCTGATAGAGGCTGTGGAACTGGTCCCGGGTCATAGGTTTGTCTCCTACGTCCATGGGTTGGTCTCTATTGTCATCTGTGGTCAAGACTGCGTTGCTCTTGGGTCGGCATGGAACCTTTTGTTCTTGGTAAACTTGAAATCTGCTGGGAAACCAATAAGCCTATAGCAGTTCTCCACAGTGTGATTTTTTTTCTTGCAGTATGAACAGATTTGATTGTTCCTCTTAGCATCTGAATATACTTTCTTATCAGAAGCAAACCTCTGACCACCATACTGTTGTTTTACAGCTAAGAAAGCACCCTCTCCAGAGTGTTGAGAGATCTGAACCTCCCTCTGCTTCTCATCTCTAATGAGGAGAGAGTAAGCATGGTTAACTGAAGGTAAGGGAGAGAGAAAGAGCAGACTGCTCCTAGGCCCAGAGTATGCTTCATTCAGTCCCATAAGGAACTGAATGAGCCTTCCATCCTGATGAGATTTATGGGTATTTACTTTCCCTCCACAAGTGCAATCACAGTATAATGTTGAACAACATCAAGGCTATCTAACTCATCCCAAAGCCTTTTGAGCTTTGTGTAATAACCAACAATATCCAAATTGCCTTGAGCTAACTCACTGATTTCCTTCTGCAGAGCTGTGGCCCATTACTCTGTCCAAACCTCTCTTCAACTTCAGTCCAGATGTCCCTAGTAGTCTTAGTATAGAGGACACTCTCAGCTATCTCCTTGGAGAGGGAGTTCAACAACCATGATATTACCATATCATTGCACCGATTCCAAGCTTTGAAAGAATCACAAGAGATCTTGGATTGAGAAATGGATCCATCAATAAATCCCACTTTGTTCTTGGCTGACAAAGCGATAAGTATTCCCCTTTTCCACCCCCCATAGCCTTTACCATCAAATACAGAGTTCACTAGTAGCATCCCCGGTGAGTCGGAAGGGTGGAGGAAAAATGGGTGTGAAGAGTCAATGGAGGATTTTGCTCCATCTGAGACAACAACATCAGCAACTTGTGAAGTGCTGTCACCTATTGAAGAGATAAAGAGTGCCTAAGAAAGACGGGGAAATGAAATGAAGAAAGCTTGAAGAAAGATTGGATGAAAAAGGGAAGAATCATCCCCTAAGCGTTTGATACCATGTTGGAAATATAAATTAAAGACATGATTTCAGAAAAAATCTTTCTGATGTATTTCTTATTGCTTTGTATAGGTATATATACAACTAGGACCTAGAAAAAAAATATTCCTATTAATACATTTGCTTGAATCCTATTTGCTACTATATAACAAACTAACTACCTGCAAAAATAAATACAAAAATATATATACAACAAGATATTAGATAAGGAGTCTCAGCTGTCCTACTAGAACCTTCTTTTGTGTTGCCAACTGGACACTCACGATTTAATCCATCATAACCATGATGGAGGGTGGAAATGAACCAAAACTAAAAGATAATCTATCATCTTAATGTCCGAAACAACCACTTTATGTCTGATACTTCAGTATTGTTTCTCTTTACTCTTCTTCTCTATTTTATCATCTTCCACAAGTCTGTATCTCTGCAAATCATCTCCATCTTCTAATATATTTGAAAAGCTAACACCAACAATGTTTCTTCTTTCCCTTCTTTTAGTTTTTGCCCTATCTTCTTTTGGGTTTTTTTTATGATTTTTAATTTTGCAATCCAATGGCTGGTATGTGTTAAATCGAGTGGTAAAACTGTATTTTTAAATTTTAAGCGTGTTGAGTTTTGAATTTCCTTGGTTTTCTGAGTTCTTCGCAGTACTTCCTTTATTTTGCAATTTCATGGCTGATGTATGCTAAATCGAAGGCTACGACTCGTGTAGGTGCTAAATCGGATGATGATAACGTTTTAATTTTGAAATTATTTGCAAGGCGCCTTATCTTTAATTCCCTAACTGGTAAAAGCACCATGATCAAATTTATGGTTGTTTAATCATGACATGCATGTCTGCTTCTAACGGTTTAGGCTGTTGTAACTTTTCATCTTTTTCCTCCATTTTGGTTGGAGTTATCTATTACTGATACTCTTTTTCCCCGTTTTGTATTTTTTTATTATTGCAGTTCCTGCTATCCATTGTGGTTGCTATTTGTGCTATTCAACAACGTTTCAGTTAGAAGGTAAATTTTCTGTCCTCTAATCATTATGTGCAAGTATTCTATCTTGGGTTCTTTAAAAATGTTAACATGTCAATAATATGAAAAATATAATTGGCATTTCATATTCAGGGAATAGGCGGAAATCATAAGTCAACCTTTTTTCCGATGAAGAGCATCCAATTGTCTTTCTTTCTAGCCTACATTCTTCTCTCTCGTGACTTGCTATCTAACCACAAAAATTCAAATTAGATTTAACAAAAAGAAAAAAACACTTTAAAAGTCAAAGTAAAGAGTATTATAGATACAGATGAACACAAAAAGAGGAAGATTTGACCCAAATGTGGAAGAGCAATTAACCAGCGAACTCAAAAGTGTGTAAAAGAGAACCAATAAAGAAAGAAGGCAAGGGAAAGAGTGAGAACAATATAAAAGGACACTAAGCAGACATGTCGAAAATCTTTCTCTTCTAATATAATATGTTCTAAACTAGTTCCGACATTGGCATACGATGGAATATTATCAAACAGAGATGTTCTTAACATTGCTAACTAAGACATTCGTGATCTATACAACGTTTTAGTATTTAGCAATGCACGGTGGCATGAATGCTCTGAATAGGAGGCGGTTCTTTTTGAAAGTCTGCTGCATGGATGGCTTTGTTTCCTACCAAACTTAAAACAACAATTTGGTTGCAGGTAGAGAATAAGTGGAAATACTTTTCATCAGCTCTAACTTCTATTACCAGAAAGCTAGCACACTTGTACAGTTTATGGAATAACTACAACTACTCAAATTCCAAATAAGAGCAACATCTATCGGCTATAATTTGAGGCAGGTCATATATTCCTCCAAATCCATCCAGAAACATATAGGATTAGAGGAGACAAAGGTAGGACTTCGTCCAAACTTCTCTTATCCTCATTGCTGCTTCAAGTAGGAGCAAACAACTTTACAATCGTGGATGGAAAGACATGGAAGATATAACAAAATTACCAACTGAAAAGCTGACTCGTGCTTTGTTTAGGGACGGGAACCACTCCTTTTTCCATTTGCCTAGAAAAAAATAAAACACACTTGTCTTTCCTGGATCTATTTAACACAAGAGACGTGATAGCGGCCTACGAATAAAGCAACTTATGAGCCCAAAGAAAAGCAGTAACCTACTATTAAATGACATGAATGAATTGTACCTCTGTTCGAGAGACTAATCAGCACAGGTGATCCATGAATGAGGCATTAATCAAATACCTAGAAAAGGAATATTACCTTATCACCATCGTAAACCATTACTAAGTAAAGGTCAGTAACTCTTTCATGATGATAATTAACTGAAGACCCCATTTAATCACCTTGACCACCACCTATTTTTCTCAACCAACTACCAACATGTATTCTTTGTAAGGAAGATCACCTAGGATTCAAGCATACAACTTCCAGATAGTCACAAACTACCCAATAACACTAATACTCAAGCTTCCAACTGTGTGTATATTTTGCAAAAGAGGTTTCAGCCACAACTTCTTATATCAACTAAAGGAAAAACTGATGCTACATATACTAACAACTTCACTTGCAAACTCACATGATTTAACTGAGTAGGAGTTAGTATGTAAATCACTGTACATTCAGACATGAAAAGTTGACATTTTATTTTAGGTATTGCTGGATATTCAAAATGTGAATTAGTCTGTCTATTTTAGAATAGTATCCTCAACATAAATTTTGAAGAAATTAATGCAAGGAGAAAATGAAGAAACCGTAGATCTAGACTCTAGACATGGTTTCTAGAATAATATCGTCAACTTAAATTTTGAAGTCAGACTCCGTCTTAACAAAGAAGAGACATGTCAAAACTCCCACTTAAGTCACTCTGCAACAACCATAGTCTTCTCAACTTGACTTCTAGAAAAAGTAGTGTTAGATTTAGAGCACAGGGAATTTATGGATCTAAAAGCAACAGTTGTGCATCTCATTTCCTATTATCATATGGAACCACACACAGCTATTTTTGTCTATACTTCTTAAATCATGCTTCTCCGAAATACAAAACTAATATGGAGTTCTGTTTTAGTTACAAAATTTGGAACAAGTATCATTGTAAACACTTACTAAGCAAAAGATAAGAGTTTTGGTAGAATCTGAACCCTGTCTTTCTTATCAGTCTGTCTAAATATAACAATAACACAACATTGTTTATCCCTTTCTCACCTGATATCAATTGCTTATGAATGCCATTTTTGTTATTTAATGAAGATTCCGCAACAAAATGGCTATCTTGAACCTGCAATGTGAATATCTACAACACTACCAACTCTTACAGGTGAAAAATTTGTAGAAAAACTGTTATCATGTCAATATTAAAAATATCTCGTAAGGAAGGAAAAAGATAGATGGTCGTTTTGATCAAATAGAGATACCGGATACACTTCATTAACAAAATGTGAGAACACAAGCCTCACGGATATGGTAGAAGCAATAAATCATGGCGCTTTACCTTAAAATCGTATGACTTCTAAGTTTAATGCAACGAAAATCCATACAGAATACGAAAACTTACTCATAAGAATGAAAATTAATCGTCGATAAATACCCAATAGGAGACTGGAAAAGCAACAGTACATAACTCAGGGGACATTTATTCCTTATCGAAAAAATCAGATTACGAAGCAATGACATGGCTCTAGAGACAACATTTGCCACATATCTAAGTTTTTCTTCATTAACACCATTCATTCAAGTCGAGAGCAGATAGTTATACTATCAAACTACCAAATATTGCGTTGAAAGTTCTGCACATGTTAACTCTTGTTACTTACCGCTATAAAATCAACATACGCGAGAGAAAGCAAATAAAAGCTACTGTAAGCGAATCTATTATTGAGGAAATTATCCATATTCAGAAATCGCAACCAAATCTAGGTTTCATCTATTTTCTGAAAGTTACAGAGCTACAGCAAAATTTGAAATTGGAGTTTGGGTATTTGGAAATTCTCCACTTTCTCTCACAGAGACAGTTTTCTTGTTTACTGTCTTACCTCAGTCTCCCATCACAGTGTAAGTGATCCTGATCTCACCAAGAAAGAAACTGATTGGCACTGACGACAAGCTGACCAACATCCAACATCTCCTTACTGCCACTCAGTCCACTATTGGTGACATCCACACAATTTTGAAGGAAGCAGAGTCGGATGTTTCCAAGATAAGGGTCAGAATTCAGAGACTAGGAGAAAACGTAGTCAAAGCTTTCAAGGAAGTACATGAAAGGATTGATGGGGTCACCGTTGAAGTAAATGCCAGTTTTGATCGTCTAAAGGAGGTCATCTGCAATACTCTTACTTATTTCTTGCGTCACTAGCTGTGAAAATATCAAATAATTATTTTGTGTTTTGTTGTTTGGACTGGATAACCAGTCGACTGGATGATTTTTTTTCTTTTATGACTCTGCATGCTGATCATGCCAACTTTAGTTATATTGCCTGTTTTAGTCTGTGGTTATAGTTATATCGTTTGTTTTAGTTATATAGGGGGAGAAAAGATATAATTTCTGCAGGTACAAAAAGAAGGTTACAGAAATAGACTAAAAGAAGAAGTTTCAACTGCACTCATTGAGGGGGAGTAAACTACAGGGAAGTTAACTGGTGTTTATATATATTATTTTTTATCATCATCAAAAATGAGGAGATTGTTAGATTATTAATTTTAATGATGAAAACATAATTGCTTTTGGTGCAGGGACTCAAGGAAATCAATCAGGATCAAAGTGCAAAAGGAAAATCAAATTAATGGGGATAATTCAACACAAAAGGAGTAAACTGAAGGAAGAATACTGAAGCAATTCATCGCAAAAGGAATAAGTTGAAGGAAGAAATCAATCGGAGATGACTAAAGCCATCAAGGAGAAGGAGTCAGCGATAAAAAAAGGAATAAGCACTGAAGATCCGACAAAGATAATCAATCAGAAGTTATTACTGGAAGGTCCCAGATTTAAGGGAAATATAATTACCAAGAATCAGCAAATCCGGCGGATATCAAGGATCAAATCTCTTGGGTTTGCAATCTCTCCAGATTCTAAGGCCTCATGGAAAGTATATATAAGATCGCTCTGGGCTTGAAGAGATATACTTTGATCAAACCATCTATCCTTTTTTTGTTCTACTCCAAACAACCATTATAGTTCTGTTAGATGTTGTGTAACTAGTAAAATCACTGGTGAGACATTGTATCAAGAAAAGACGAGAGACATAGAAACTAAGAAGTTGGTGTAAAACTACACCATTTCCTCTGTACTCAAGAAACTACGATCGCTGAAAGAGAACACACTTGCAACCCAAGGGGTCACATTGAATCCGAACCAGTATAAAAATTTAGGTGTTTTTAGTTCCTGCACATTAATTCTACATTTATTATTATCTCGCTCTTATTTCTAGTCGACTAATTGGTAAACTAGTCAACTACTAATAACTATTTTAAAATAAGCAATTCAAGCAAAGTTAAATAATATTAGGCACGGGCTGCACCAACCTACTATCAGAAGAAAAATGCGATAACCATTCTAATTGTTTTCATTTATCAGGAATTTCTTCCGCTAAAATTTAATTAGTTTTAGTGTTCAGATCACTTTTTAGTATTAAAATACAGATTTATTTTTTGAAGCTGTAAACAACTCTAGCTCAAACAAGAAATATAACTTACCATCAAAGTTATTTTATGTGGGTTTTATTTAATTCCTTTCTTTTTAAAAAAATATTTTCTAATGACATTATTCAAATTTCAAAGACATCGATGTAGTCATTTGGAATATGGGCGAATTTAGCTCAAATTATGGGCACGTGAACTCGTGGTCTTTCGTCAAACTAAGTATTTTATGTACATATTTTTCAGAATTGATCTAATATTATTTATCGAGGCTCATATTCTAAAGATGTTCAATGAGAACTTGATTAAATATTGAGTTATTTACTCAAAGGAAGATGAATCAATTCTCACTAAATATTTTTTTTTATTTTATTGGTGCACTCATATTATTAAAATTTTAAATCCGTCTTTAATTTGAAAGCAAGAACTACTAACTAGAAGAGACCATCAAAAGGAGAAGGAGCAAGAGAAAATTATGGGATGATGAAAGGACTTTCGGAAAATTTGAAAATCTTAATTGCTTTAATGTATATCACTGTAGTATTACGCCAAGAAGCTTGAAGGTTGATCAAATATCTTTTGCTAAAACCTAATAGTGTAAACTCAAAAAAAAAAAAAGAAAGAAAGAAAAATACACCGTCAATTTATATTCATGTGTAATTGCATAATCAATATATTGCGAGAAAATTATTAAAATATGTATTTTCCAACTTAGAAAATCTTTTAAGTGATCAGTACGTAAGTGCACATATTTGTAATTTAGAAATTAGACAAATTTGTTGATTCCTAGGATTTGAAGGTGTTTGACTTTCAACTATTGACAATCATTAAAAAGTTTTGAAGGATTGAATTCGAATTTGAGTTTTTAAAAACCATTATTTGTTTGGATTGAGACTTTTTCTTTCTTATACAGTATTTGAAATTTATTTACTAAAATTGTCCTAATTTTTTATATTACTCGCCTTAAACAAGGATTGATTACAATTTATATACAATCCACTATTAGTGCCTGTCACGATTCGGAATCTCTACCGTCGGGACCGTGATGGCGCCTAATATTACACTTGCTAAGCAAGCCAACGCTAGAGGTTATTTAGCCAATTCTTTACATTTAGGTGGTTACCAGTAAACAAGATATAATAAATCGAAATAAACGTGAAACTATATAAATAACAACTTTAATTACATACTATCACTATCCAGAATCCGGTGTCATAATTCACGAACATACTAAGATTTTACTACAAATATTTATCCGAAAGGAAAAACAATTGTTTGTAAAATAAGAAAAAGCAGTAAGTATAGGGGTATAGAAGGGGACGCCAGGGCCTACGGACGCCAACAAGACTACCTTGGGTCTCCTAGCAATGAGGATGCAGTCAACCTCTCGATCAGCCACAACCTGCTCCAAAATCTGCACAGGAAGTGCATAGTGCAGTATCAGTACAACCTACCCCATGTACTGGTAAGTGCGAGCCTAACCTCGACGAAGGAGTGACGAGGCTACGGCGGGACACTCACAATATAATCTGCATACAGTAAATAATAAAAACATAAGGAAGACAGAATAAAGTAAAGTAGTAACTTGCAAGAAGTAAATACAGTACCTAACATATTGCATCAGTGTTCAACTATAACCAATCCTTAAGTCCGATTCAAGACTACCGTACATCTAACACAGTAAAAAAAAACATAAATATGTAGATTGTTGCGGCGCGCAAATCGATCCCACCGTACATATTATATTCCTCCCTTATTTCCTCTTAATAACATAAACAACAGAATATAAAAAATGTTACGGCGTGCAACCCGATCCCACCATATCATAATAATCACAATCACAATTCACACTTATTTCACCACAACTCACCCTTATTTTACCTGTTGCGGCGTGCAACCCGGTCCCACCGTATAATATCAATTCACCCTTATTATATAACCCTTATTCCACTTGTTGCGGCGCGCAACCCGATCCCACCATATCAATATCAATTATTCAGTAAGTACAGAAATTTCACAATTTAACACAAACCCTTCACAATACTTAAATTTCAAAACAAAGCAAATGGGAAGCTTGTACTCTATAAACCTTACACAAGTAATACTACTCAGCAAGACCAATCCAAAATATATCATAAAAGCACCAATAAAAAGCTTAAATAAATAATAGGAAACAATGAAGCTACGAAATAACTAATACATTCAACAAGGAGAAACAATGTCTAACAAGTAGCAATTAAGCATGGAAATACAAGTAAAGCATGTAACAGTTAAGGTAGGGAAGAAATATTACAAGAAGAACGGGAAAGAAACAGGTAAGACAGATAAATTGGTGGTGCATAAGTATTCGTCACCTCATACGCCGCTCACATGAATTTCATATAACAAATAAGTCATGGGTCCCTAATCTCACAAGTCAAGGTTAGACACAACACTTACCTCGCGCCACAGGCCATTCTGTTACACCCCATGTTTTCGTACGTGGAAGTACGTCATAAGTAAATTGATATAAGCTCGGAAATGAGATATTATATCCCGTATTTTTTTGTACGTTAAGTTTTGTCGTAAGTTAATCGACGTAAGTTCGGGAATGAGAATATTTTAAGGTTACAAATATTATGCTATTTCAAACGATTGATAAGTAAATTCGTGAAGGTGAGAGGGTAAGAGAATCGAAGAAAATGAATTTTCGTCGAAATTTGACATTTTGAGATAAAATACGGTCCAAGTTATAATACCCCGATATTTATGGACTAGTGCCATACAAAATATCACATAACCATGGTAGTAAGGTGTATAAGATGTGTTAAAAGTGAATAGTATTTTTAGTAATTTGAGATAAAATTAATTGTGTGGATAATCGAGTAATTATTAATTTTAATGGGAAATTAATAATTAATTAAGGTGTTAATGATTAATTGGTTGAGAACATCAACGTGGAAGCTACACAAATCAAACTAAGTGACTCATTAATTAAATTGAAAGGTGGCAACTAATGTTATGTGGCTAAGCCACCACCAGAAGTGAGCCACACCCAATCAAATATATGCATTACAGATACGTGACAAGCTTCAGTTTTACCAATCATAAATTGTCAATATATCCTTAATAAATTATTGTTAAAGATAAGAAGTAGTTGTGGGACAGAAAAAAAGGATAAAGAAAAGAAGAGATACAGTAACGTGAATAGATATGTCCAATACTTCAATGAACTATTTGTCCTTTGGACAGTACCTTTTTGACCATTTTTGCTTCATTTTGGTGTGCTCTCATTGCTGTTATAACATTCAGCACCCTTCATTTGGCATGGTGAAGGAATTAACCAACGTTCAAGCTTATTTAAGGATAATTCTTTGGGAATTTATACCAACACCTCGAGGATAATTATTTTGAATATGATCTAAGTTTGAATATTCATCTACGACCTTTTCGGGTTCTTATGAGCAATTAAGGTATATTAAAGCTATTCATTCTTTTCTTTTGGCATGATTAAACGAAACGAGCAAATGCACAACTTTCATAAATGACTTTATTCATAGAAGTATTAAAAATGTCTATGTTATTGAATTCCCATATGTCTTATTATTCTATCGTCTGTTCATGGTTTTAGAAAATACGTAAGTTGATAAAATTTGTTTTATGACATTAATTAGAGGTATGATGGTCTTATGACGTTCCGAGAAATTTTATTGACGTATTTCTCATGAAT
Organism: Nicotiana knightiana; assembly: GCA_005239525.1. Classification (NCBI taxonomy): domain Eukaryota; kingdom Viridiplantae; phylum Streptophyta; class Magnoliopsida; order Solanales; family Solanaceae; genus Nicotiana; species Nicotiana knightiana. The sequence goes on along the minus strand of ML394173.1, from coordinate 232,910 downwards.
TGCATTCATTTATACATATACATTGACCCATGACCAGACGACGTTATATACGTATATATATATATATATATATATATATATATATATATGAAAAGGTTACGACGTTATAT
>ML394173.1:215141-231640 GCA_005239525.1 Nicotiana knightiana | reverse complement strand
ATATGAGAAAAGGTTACGACGTTATATACGCACCACCACCTGATCAGCTGGTATACGTTGATGATTTTGCCCACAGTGGCCGAGATGATATGATGGGATGCCCTCAGAGGCTTGATGATTTTATGAACACATGTACCTATGCACGACATGATATTCATACGCATATGCATGACACTAAAAGTATTTCATGATTTGCAGAGTTATCTAGACTTACATGTCGAGTCTTTTACTCCATGTTTCTCTCATGTTTGTTATTTACTGATTTTCATTCCTTATATACTCGGTATCCAGACTTACATGTCGAGTCTTTTACTCCATGTTTCTCTCATGTCTGTTATTTACTGATTTTCATTCCTAACATACTCGGTACATTATTTGTACCGACGTCCCTTTTGCCTGGGGACGATGCGTTTCATGCCCGCAGGTCCCGATAGACAGGTCAAGAGTCGTCCAAGTAGGCTATCAGCTCAGTGAAAGGTGTTCGGTGCGCTCCATTTGCTCCGGAGTTGCTTGTTTGGTCAGTATGATTTAGACGTGTATTGGTTGAGATGGCGGGGCTCTGTCCCGACCTTTATGACAATTATGTATTCTTAGAGGCTTGTAGACAGACGTCATATACATAAAATTTTATATGGCCTTGTCGCCCTTTGTTCAGTGTGCGAGTGATTATTTTAGTCTTATAGGCATGTATGTCTTATGTATAAGTTTGTATTACATGTTGTATTCTACTTATCTCACGGAAGCCTCTCCAGCTTAGTTATCTATGTTAGTATGATACTAAAGGATACGTTATGTTAGTACTCAGTTGAGTAAGGTACCGGGTGCTCGTCACGGCCCATCGGTTTGGATTGTGACACATTCAATGCTCAATTACAACTTTTCCTCTAGTATCCACCTCCAAATCACTCGTATCTAGCCACAATCAGCTCAATAACATTAAATATTGCTAAAGGTTATATTAGGAGCCTCCCTCTTGACAGGCTCTCATTAATCTTTTGTAATTGTAACCATTTCACAAGAATTAGCCTAGATAGATATGATATCTTCTTGAGTTGCTCACTTGACCTGATTATGGTTTTTGCTATTGTTGACAACGTAACTTTCCTCGAATCAAACTTTGTTATATAACAGAAATTTAATTCACCATGTACTTTATCCTTTACTTGACAGGTAACTTCATTCTCACAAGACAAGGAGTTGTTGATATAGAAGGATGGCAAAGCTACACTATGCTTGGTTGACTTGCTTATTCGATTGGTAAAATTTGTTATAGGAGAACTCGCAAGAACTAGTGCCTCTGTGTCATTTTTGTACTTGATTATTTTAGGAATCTGTCAAATGATAAATTTATACATCAAGGTATAGGTTTTAAGTGTAAACACTTGTTCCACATCATAAACTTGCATTTTCACCGTTATCGATCCTTGTGACTGCGCATCTGTTGGATTATATTTTCTGGAGTTGTTATTACGCATCTAGGTGTCCGAATTGTTGGGCATGTGCTCGCGTGAATTGAAACGTTTAGGCTGCAAAGTTTATCGTAACTGCTTATTTATTTAAATTATTTTTTGTTTCACATATACTCTGAGTTGGAATCAAACTGGATTTTTTATTGTTATTGTTGTTGTTGTTTCACATGTACTCTGACTTTCACTTAATACCAAACAAGTTTATTTGTTTGCAGATATTTTTGGCCAAGAAATACTAGAAAAAGGACCAGAAGACCAAAGACCGCATATGTAAATAGTTATGTCATACATGTTGTAAACGTTGTGGCACTTTAAGCATCGCTTAATGTGATGCTCTTATGTAAACAATGTATAATCTTGTTCAAAATGGATGTAAATTAAGTGTGTATCACTTAGCATGAAATATTGTCTACTCGATGCTTGCAATATTAATTCATGTACAATTAGATATCAAGCAAAGTTAAATAATGTTGGGCCCGTGCTGGCACGGGCTGCACCAACCTAGTATCAGAAGAAAAACGCGATAACCATTCTAATTGTTTCCATTTATCAGGAATTTCTTCCGCTAAAATTTAATTAGTTTTAGTGTTCAGATCACTTTTTAGTATAAAAATACAGATTTATTTTTTGAAGCTGTCAACAACTCTAGCTCAAACAAGAAATATAAATTACCATCAAAGTTATTTTATGTGGGTTTTATTTAATTCCTTTCTTTTTAAAAAATATTTTCTAATGACATTATTCAAATTTCAAAGACATCGATGTAGTCATTTGGAATATGGGCGAATTTAGCTCAAATTATGGGCATGTGAACCCGTGGTTTTTCGTCAAACTAAGTATTTTATGTATATATTTTTCAAAATTGATCTAATATTATTTATCGAGGCTCATATTCTAAAAAAGTTCAATGAGAACTGATTAAATATTGAATTATTTACTCTAAGGAAGATGAATCAATTCCCACTAAATATTTTCTTTTATTTTATTTTATTGGTGCACTCATATTATTAAAATTTTAAATCTGTCTTTAATTTGAAAGCAAGAACTACTAACGAGAAGAGACCATCAAAAGGAGAAGGAACAAGAGAAAATTATGGGATGATGAAAGGACTTTCGGAAAATTTGAAAATCTTAATTGCTTCAATGTATATCATTGTAGTATTACGCCAAGAAGTTTGAAGGTTGATCAAATATCTTTTGCTAAAACCTAATAGTGTAAACTCAAAAAAAGAAAGAAAGAAAAATAGACCGTATGTTATAAATATATATTATATAATAGATATTCATTTAGTATTCCGTTGTTAATAAGTTTTCTGAAGAAGCTTATCCATATGTACACTGTCGTAAATATGTTTATCTATTTAGTACTCTATGGGAAATAAGCCTCCTGAAGAAGCTTATCATTTTGGTACTCCGCTATGAATAAACATTACCCCCGGAAGAAGATTATCTACATCTGGTACAGTAGCAGCTTACAAGCAACTTACAAGCAGCTTGCAGTAGCAGCTTACACAACAGCTTCCTTTCTTCTATAAATAGAGGAGATTTCAGTTCATTATGTACATCAGTTTGAAAGTTCAATAATATATCAGTTTTTCTCTACACTTGTCTTTAGTTTATTTACTTTACAGTCTTTATTTTATAACACGTTATCAACACGAGACTCTGCCATCTCGAGCAAATACTTTGAAAGTATCAAAGGTACAAACTTTCTTTTTCTAAATAATGTCAAAATTTTCTAAACTTGACTTTGTACCCCTGGATATATCGGGCAAAAGCTACATGTCTTGGGTGCTTGATGCTGAAATTCATCTTGATGCGATGGGTCTGGCAGACACCATCAAGGACAAAAATCAAGCATCAAACCAAGACCGTGCCAAAGCCATGATATTCCTACGCCATCACCTTGATGAAGGCTTGAAAATGGAATATCTCACTATTAAAGATCCAGTCATACTGTGGAATAATTTGAAAGATAGATATGACCCCCTGAAGATGGTCGTTCTTCCACATGCACGTTATGACTGGACTCATTTAAGGCTATAAGATTTTAAATCTATCAGTGAGTATAATTCTGCTATGTTCAGGATTGTTTCCCAATTGAAATTATGTGGTGATAATATTATTGTTCATGATATGTTGGAGAAAACTTTCACCATTTTTCATGCCTCGAATATGCTCCTGCAGCAGTAATATCGAGAGATGGGATTCAAAAAGTATTCTGAACTTATCTCACATCTTCTTGTAGCCGAGCAACATAATGGGCTATTAATGAAAAACCATGAAAGCCGACCAACTGGTTCTTGTCCATTCCCTGAAGTGAATGAGACGAACTTCCACCAAGCTAAGAATGGAAGAGGTCGTGGCCCCAGTCGTGGTAATGGTCGTGGTCGGGGAAGAAAATCTAATCATAGTAATAATAATGCACCAAAGAACCCTCCTAACCACCAGCAGTGGAAAAGGAAGGAACAAAAGCATGAAGCGGTGCAAGCAACAAATGCAGAAAATGCATGCTATAGATGTGGGGGAAAAGGGCACTGGTCACGTACCTGTCGTACACGAAAGCACCTGGTTGAGCTTTATCAAGCCTCCCTGAAGAAGACAGACAAAAATGTTGAAGCAAATTTTATTTCTGAAGATAATTTAGACTTCATGCATTTGGATGTAGTTGATTACTTTGCACTCCCAGAAGGAGAAACAAGTCATGTAATCGCTGATGAATCTGTAGAAATGTAAATATTTTAATTTTTGTTGTTTGTAGTAGATAGTATGGTTATGTAATAGAAGTTACGTTTTGATAATAATGTTTATTATAATATATTTTGTTTATGTCATTTTGAAGAATATGGATAATCCTCAAATTATGTTTGGATCAAAGACCAATCATGAAGATATTTGTATAATTGATAGTGGAACAACTCATGCCATATTCAAAGATCAGAAATACTTTTCTTATTTGCATAAGGAAAAAGCAAATGTTTCTACAATTTCTGGTAATATAAGTTTGATTGAAGGCTCCGGAAGAGCAATTGTATTTCTGTCTAAGGGAACAAAACTTATTATAAACAATGCATTATTCTCCTCCAAGTCCCGAAGAAACTTGTTGAGTTTTATAGATATCTGCCGAAATGGGTATCGTGTTGAGACAATAGCTGAAATGAACGAGGAATATCTTTGCATTACAATGAATATTTCTGGCCAGAAATGCATTGTAGAAAAGTTACCAACTTTATCTTCTGGCTTATACTATTCAAAGATCAGTGTAGTTGAAGCACATTCTATCGTAAACCAGAAGTTTACTGATTCAAATACTTTTGAGCTTTGGCATGACCGTTTGGGACATCATGTATCAATAATGATGAGACGAATTATTGAAAATTCAAGTGGACATCCACTAAAGAACCTGAAGATTCTTACAAATGATGAATTTTCTTGTGATGCTTGTTATCAAGGTAAAATGATAACTAGACCATCACCAATGAAGGTTAGCATGGAATCCCCTGCCTTTTTAGAGCGTATACATGGGGATATATGTGGACCTATTCACCCACCAAGTGGGTTGTTTAGATATTTTATGGTCCTAATAGATGCATCTTCAAGATGGTCTCATGTGTGCCTACTATCATCTCGCAACCTGGCATTTGCAAAGCTATTAGCCCAAATAATTCGATTAAGGGACAATTTCTAGATTATCCTATAAAGGCTATTCGCCTTGATAATGCTGGAGAATTCTCATCTCAAGATTTTGATGATTATTGTCTATCAATTGGGATAAAAGTTGAACATCCTATAGCTTATGTTCATACTCAAAATGGCCTTGTAGAGTCATTTATTAAATGCATGCAATTGATAGCAAGACCATTACTTATGAAAACAAAATTGCCCACTATTGTTTGGGGACATGCTATTTTGCATGCATCATCACTTATTCGTCTCAGACCGACACATTATAATAAATATTCTCCGTCACAATTAGTTTTTGGTCATGAACCAAATATTGCCCATCTACGAATTTTTGGATGCGCTGTATATGTGCCAGTAGCACCACCACAACGTAGTAAGATGGGCCCACAGAGAAGGTTAGAAATATATATTGGTTTGAATCATCCTCTATTATTCACTATCTTGAACCATTGACGGGAGATTTATTTACTGCTCGATTCGCAGAATACCGATTTAATGAAACAAATTTCCCACAATTAGGGGGAGAGAAAAAGGAAATCAAAAGAGAAATTGTGTGGAAAGTTTCATCATTATCTCATTTTGATCCACGTACCCCTATATGTAATCAGGAGGTCCAGAAGATCATCCATTTACAGAATATAGCAAATCAAATGCCAGATGCATTTACTGATTTGAAAAGGATTACTAAATCACATATCCCTGCAGAGAATGTGCCTATCCGAATTGATGTCCCAGCAGGACCATCTACTAGCATGATAGCTAGTAAACCCAAAACACGCCTGAAGCGTGGTAGGCCTCTGGGTTCTAAGGATCGAAATCCTAGAAAAAGGAAATCGACAAATGATCAAAATAATACTATGAAGGGATCTCCTGAAGAGACCCAAGATCTGATTAGTTCTGAGATTCCTGAAGAAATCAATGAACCCGAGACTCAGGTGAGTGAGGAACTTTTAATAAGTTCTACTGGTGATGGAATTAATTTAAATCGATCTGAAATAGTGGTGGATAATATTTTTGCATATAATGTTGCACTACAAATTATGCAAGATAGTGAGGATATTGAACCCCGATCTGTCGAAGAATGTCAACAAAGATCTGATTGGCCAAAATGGCAAGAGGCAATTCAATTGGAATTGAAGTCCCTTGATAAAAGAGAGGTCTTTGGACCAGTAGTCCAAACACCTGCTGGTATAAAGCCAGTTTGTCATAAATGGGTTTTTGTGCGGAAAAGAAATGATAAAGATGAAGTTGAAAGAAACAAGGCTCGCCTTGTCGCACAAGGATTCTCACAACGACCTACAGTCGATTATGAAGAAACATATTCACCCGTTATGGATGCCATAACATNAAAGATGAAGTTGAAAGATACAAGGCTCGCCTTGTTGCACAAGGATTCTCACAACGACCTGGAGTCGATTATGAAGAAACATATTCACCCGTTATGGATGCCATAACATTTCGATATCTCATCAGTTTAGCCTTACATAAAAGGCTTGAAATACATCTAATGGATGTGGTTACAGCTTATCTATACGGGTCACTTGATAATGAAATTTACATGAAAATCCCTGAAGGATTTAAAATGCCCGAAGCAAATTTAAAATCTCGGGAAATGTATTCAATCAGATTACAAAGATCTTTGTACGGTTTAAAGCAATCTGGGCGCATGTTGTATAATCGCCTTAGTGAATATTTGCTGAAAGAAGGTTACATAAATGATGTTATTTGTATATGTATTTTTATAAAGAAAATGGCATCAAAATTTGTTATACTCTATTTATGTTGATGACATAAATCTTGTTGGAACTCCAGAAGAGCTCCAAAAGGCAATTGAATATCTTAAGAAAGAATTTGAGATGAAAGATCTTGGAAAGACAAAACTTTGTCTTGGTATGCAAATTGAACATTTAGCAGACGGGATATTTATCCATCAATCTGCCTATACAGAAAGGGTCCTAAAACGCTTTTACATGGACAAAGCGCACCCATTGAGTACACCAATGGTTGTTCGATCACTTGAAGTGAATAAAGATTTGTTCCGACCTCCAGAAGAGAATGAGGAACTCCTTCCCGAAGTACCATATCTCAGTGCAATTGGTGCATTAATGTATCTTGCTAATGCTACAAAGCCTGACATAGCATTTTCTGTTAATTTACTAGCAAGATATAGTTCTTCTCGTACATGGAGACATTGGAACGGGATTAAGCATATATTGCGATGTTTAAAGGGAACTCTTGATATGGGTTTGTTTATGCTAACAAAGATAGTGCAGATCTTGTTGGTTATGCAGATGCATGTTATTTATCCGATCCCCATAAATCTCGATCTCAAATCGGGTACGTATTTAATTATGGAGGTACTGTCATATCATGGCGCTCCACAAAGCAATCTATTGTTTCTACTTCCTCAAATCATGCTAAGATAATAGCTATTCATGAAGCAAGTAGGGAATGTGTATGGTTGAGATCAATAATTTATTTTATTCGAGAAAAATATGGTTTGGAATGTGAGAAAAGACCCACAATTTTATACGAAGACAATGTTGCATGCATAGCCAAATTGAAAGGAGGATTTATAAAAGGTGATAGACTGAAGCACATTTCACCAAAATTATTCTACACACACGATCTTCAGAAAAATGGTGACATTGATGTGCAACAAATCCGTTCAAGTGACAATCCGACAGATTTGTTCACTAAATATTTGCCAACTTCAACTTTTGGGAAGATGGTATACAAGATTGGAATGCAGAGACTCAAATATTTGAAACAAGATTTTCATCAGGGGGAGTAAAATACGCGATGCACTCTTTTTTCCTTACTAAGGTTTTCCTCACAGGGTTTTCCTTATAAGGTTTTTAATGAGGCACCTAGCAATGAGTATTACTAAATATGTGTACTCTTTTTCCTTCACTAGGACTTTTTTCCCACGGGGTTTTTCCTAGTAAGGTTTTAATGAGGCACATTATATTTTAATGAACATCCAAGGGGGGAGTGTTATAAATATATATTCTATAATGGATGTTCATTTAGTACTCCGCTGTAAATAAGCTTCCTGAAGAAGCGTATCCATATGGGACACTGCCGTAAATATGTTTATCTATTTAGTACTCTATTGGAAATAAGCCTCCTGAAGAAGCTTATCATTTTGGTACTCCATTATGGATAAACATTACCCCCGGAAGAATATTATCTACATCTGGTACAGTAGCAGCTTACAAGCAACTTACAAGCAGCTTACACAGCAGCTTGCAGTAGCAGCTTACACAACAACTTCATTTCTTCTATAAATAGAGGAGATTTCAGTTCATTATTTGCATAAGTTTTAAAGTTCAATAATATATCAGTTTCTCTCTACACTTGTCTTTAGTTTATTTTTACAGTCGTTATTTTATAACACCGTCAATTTATATTCATGTGTAATTGCATAATCAATATATTGCGAGAAAATTATTAAAATATGTATTTTCCAACTTAGAAAATCTTTTAAGTGATCAGTACGTGCACATATTTCTAATTTAGAAATTATACAAATCTGTTGATTCGTAGGATTTGAAGGTGTTTGACTCTCTACTATTGACATCCATTAAAAAATTTTGAAGGATTGAATTCGAATTTGAGTTTTCAAAAACCATTATTTGTTTGGATTGAGACTTTTTCTTTCGTATACAGTATTTGAAATTTATTTACTAAAGTTGTCCTAATTTTGTATATTACTCGCCTTAAACAAGGATTGATTACAATTTATATACAATCCACTGTTAGTGCATGTCACGATTCGGAATCCCTACCGTCGGAACCGTGATGACGCCTAATATTACACTTGCTATGCAAGTCAGCGCTAGAGGTTATTTAGCTAATTCTTTACATTTAGGTGGTTACCAGTAAACAAGATATAATAAATCGAAATAAATGTGAAACTATATAAATAACAACTTTAATTACATACTATCACTATCCAGAATCCGGAGTCATAATTCACGAACAGACTAAGATTTTACTACAAGTATTTGTCCGGAAGAAAAAACAACTGTTTGTAAAATAAGAAAAAGCAGTAAGTATAGGGGTATAGAAGGGGACGCCAGGGCCTGCGGACGCCAACAGGACTACCTTGGGTCTCCTAGCAATGAGGTCTGCAGTTAACCTCTCGATCAGCCACAACCTGCTCCAAAATCTGCACAGGAAGTGCAGAGTGCAATATCATTACAACCTACCCCATGTACTGGTAAGTGCGAGCCTAACCTCGGCGAAGGAGTGACGAAGCTACGGCGGGACACTCACAATATAATCTGCATACAGTAAATAATAAAAACATAAGGAAGACAGAATAAATTAAAGTAGTAACTTGCAAGAAGTAAATACAGTACCCAACGTATTGCATCAATGTTCAACTATAACCAATCCTTAAGTGCGATTCAAGACTACCGTATAACTAACACAGTAAAAAAAACATAAATATTAGATTGTTGCGGCGCGCAAATCGATCCCACCGTACATATTATATTCCTCCCTTATTTCCTCTTAATAACATAAACAACATCATATAAAAAGTGTGACGACGTGCAATTCGATCCCACTATATCATAATAATCACAATCACAATTCACCCTTATTTCACCACAATCCACCCTTATTTTACCTGTTGCGGCGTGTAACCCGGTCCCACCGTATAATATCAATTCAACCTTATTATATAACCCTTATTCCACTTGTTGCGGCGCGCAACCCGATCCCACCATATCAATATCAATTACTCAGTAAGTACAGAAATTTCACAATTTAACACAAACCCTTCACAATACTTAAACTTCAAAAAAAAGCAAATGGGAAGCTTGTACTCTATAAACCTTACACAAGTAATACTACTCAGAAAGACTAATCCAAAATATATCATAAAAGCACCAATAAAAAGCTTAAACAAATAATAGGAAACAATGAAGCTACGAAATAACTAATACCTTCAACAAGGAGAAACAATATATAACAAGTAGCAATTAGGCATGGAAATACAAGTAAAACATGTAACAGTTAAGGTAGGGAAGAAACATTACAAGAAGAACGGGAAAGAAACAGGCAAGACAGATAAATTGGTGGCGCATAAGTATTCGTCACCTCATACGCCGCTCACATGAATTTCATATAACAAATAAGTCAAGGGTTCCTAATCTCTCAAGTCAAGGTTAGACACAACACTTACCTCGCTCCACAGGCCATTCTGTTACACCCCATGTTTTCGTACGTGGAAATACGCCATAAGTAAATTGATATAATCTTGGAAATGAGATATTATATCCCGTATTTTTTTGTACGTTAAAGTTTTGTCGTAAGTTAATCGACGTAAGTTCGGGAATGAGAATATTTTAAGGTTACAAATATTATGCTATTTCAAACAATTGATAAGTAAATTCGTGAAGGTGAGAGGGTAAGAGAAGCAAAGAAAATGAATTTTCGTCGAAATTTGACATTTTGAGATAAAATACGGTCCAAGTTATAATACCCCGATATTTATGGACTAGTGCCATACAAGATATCACATGACCATGGTAGTAAGGTGTATAAGGTGTGTTAAAAGTGAGTAATATTTTCAATAATTTGAGATAAAATTAATTGTATGAATAATCGAATAATTATTAATTTTAGTGGGAGATTAACAATTAATTAAGGTGTTAATGATTAATTGGTTGGGAATGGATAAACATCAACATGGAAGCTACACAAATCAAACTAAATGACTCATTAATTAAATTGAAAGGTGGCAACTAATGTTATGTGGCTAAGCCACTACCAGAAGTGAGCCACACCCATTCAAACATATACATTACAGATACGTGACAAGATTCAGTTTTACCAATCATAAATTGTTAATATATCCTTAATAAATTAATGTTAAAGATAAGAAGTAGTTGTGGGACAGAAAAAAGGATAAAGAAAAGAAGAGATACAGTAACGTGAATAGATATGTTCAATACTTCAATGAACTATTTGTCCTTTGGACAGTACCTTTTTGACCATTTTTGCTTCATTTTGGTGTGCTCTCATTGCTGTTATAACATTCAGCACCCTTCATTTGGCATGGTGAAGGAATTAACCAACGTTCAAGCTTAGTTAAGAATAATTCTTTGGGAATTCATGCCAACAACTCGAGGATAATTATTTTGAATATGATCCAAGTTTGAATATTCATCTACGATCTTCTCGAGTTCTTATGAGCAATTAAGGTATATTAAAGCTATTTATTCTTTTCTTTTGGCATGATCAAACGAAACGAGAAAATACACAACTTTAATAAATGACTTTATTCATAGAAGTATTAGAGATGCCTATGTTATTGAATTCCCATATGTCTTATTATTCTATCGTCTGTTCATGGTCTTAGAAAATATGTAAGTTGATAAAGTTTGTTTTATGACATTAATCAGAGGTATGATGGTCTTATGATGTTCCGAGAGATTTTATTGACGTATTTCTCATGAATTGCATTAATTTATACATATACATTGATTCATGACCAGACGACGTTATATACGCATATATATATATATATATATATAAAAGGTTACGACGTTATATACGCACCACCACCTGATCAGCTGATATACATTGATGATTTTGCCCATAGTGGTCGAGATGATATGATGGGATGCCCTCAGAGGCTTGATGATGTTATGAACACATGTACCTATGCACGACATGAAATTCATACACATATGCATGACATTAAAAGTATTTCATGATTTGCAGAGTTATCGAGACTTACATGTTGAGTCTTTTTCTCCATGCTTCTCTCATGTATGTTATTTGCTGATTTTCATTCCTTACATACTCGGTACATTATTTGTACCGACGTCCCTTTTGCCCGGGGACGATGCGTTTCATGCCCGCAGGTCCCGATAGACAGGTCAAGAGTCCTCCAAGTAGGCTATCAGCTTAGCGAAAGGTGTTGGTGCGCTCTATTTGCTCCGAAGTTGCTTGTTTGGACAGTATGATTTAGACGTGTATTGGTTGAGATGGCAGGGCTCTGTCCCGACCTTTATGACAATTATGTATTCTTAGAGGCTTGTAGAAAAATGTCATATACGTAAAAGATTATATGGCCTTATCGGCCTATGTTCAGTGTACGAGTGATTATTTTGGTCTTATAGGCCTGTATGTCTTATGTATAATTGGTATTACATGTTGTATTCTACTTATCTCACGGCAGCCTCTCCAGCCCAGTTATCTATGTTAGTATTATACTAAAGGATACGTTATGTTGGTATTCAGTTGAGTAAGGTACCGGGTGCTCATCGCGGCCCATCTGTTTGGGTAGTGACACATTCAATGCTCATTACAACTTTTCCTCTAGTATCCACCTCCAAATCACTCGTATCTAGTCACAATCAACTCAATAACATCAAATATTGCTAAAGGACTCGATTACAATGCATAAATATTGATTTCCCACACTTTCCCCCCAAAAGTCAAAAATTGACCCCGGGCTCGCTCGGTCAAAACTCGAGGTTCAGACCAAAATCCATTCACCTATTCACCCCCGAGTCCGATTATGTAGTTAGTTTTAAAATCCTAGATTTTAGGTTGGAAATTCATGAAATGTGATGGGAAATTGAAAAAAAGTGGGTTAGGAACAATTACTAAAGTTTTGGGGAGGAATTGGTCTTGGAGAAATCGCCTCTAGGGTTCTAGGATTTGAAAATTTGAAGAATGGGAGAAAAATCCCGTCTAAGTCACTTTTACACAGCTATAGATGTCGCATTTGTGACCTGAGCTTCATAAATGCGAAGCTCGCAAATGCGAAGGAGCCATCACAAATGCGAAGCCCTTCACACTTCTGCTGCCTTCGCAAATGCGAAGATAAGTTCGCAAATGCGACCTTGAATCTTCGCAAATGCGACTCAATGATCGCATTTGCGATCACTGCCCTTCCCAGACTCCCTTCGCAAATGCGAAGGAAAACTCGCAAATGCGAAAACTGTTGGCCGAGCTTCTCTTCGCATTTGCGATGAGAAGCTCGCAAATACGGAACCTGCAGGGTTCACAATTACGAGATCTGGCAAATGCGAGATCAGAGGCATGCACTAAATCAGATGCACCAACAATGTTCTAAGTCCTAATTTTCACTCTGTAGCCTATCTGAAACTCATTTGAGACCTCAAGGATCTAAACCAAAAGTGCACACAAGTCTAAAAATATCATATGAACTTGCTCACGCGATCGAATTTCCAAAAAACACCTAGAACTACGAATTTAACCCCAAATCACATGAAATTTCCAAGAACACTTTGAAATTCCTATTTTCACAATCGGATGTCTGATCACGCCAAATCGACTCTGTCTTTTACCAAATTTCACAGATAAGTCATAATTACGGTATTGGACCTATACCGAGTTCCGGAACCAATATATGGGCTATCTAAAAAGTCAAACTTTGGTCAAACACTTCAATTTCATTAAGCTTTCAACTTTTATATTTCGGCATAGTCCGATATCTCAGGCTAGGGACTTCCGATTATTATTCCGGGTATACGCCCAAGTCCCAAATCACGATACGAATCCACCGGACCATCAAAACACGAATCTTGGTCTGTTTACCAAAAATGTTTACCGATGTCAACTCAAATGAAGTTTTTAGGTAAAGTTTCTTATTTTTACTAGTTTTAATAAAATCTTTCCAGAAAGACGCCCGGACTGCGCATGTAGATCGAGAAAGGCTAAAACATGATTTCTAAAGGTTTCAGATCACAAAATAAAGTTTAAGTTATAAGATGACCTACCGGGTCATCACATCCTCCACCTATAAATTAACCGTTCGTCCTCGAACGGACATAGAAAAGTACCTGAACTGGTGAATAGGTGGGGATATCTACTCCGCATGTCTGACTCAGACTCTCAAGTAGCTGCCTTGACGGGCTGACCTCTCCACTGCACTCGGACTGAAGGATAACTCTTCGATCTCAACTGACGAACCTGTCGGGATAGAATAGCCACTGGCTCCTCCTTATAAGTTAAATCCTTGTCCAACTGGACAGAGCTGAAATCTAACACGTGGAATGGATCGCCGTGATACTTCTGATGCATGGACACATGGAATATCGGATACTGATATAACCCCTGAGGCAACGCAAGCCTGTAAGCCACCTCTCCCACTCTCTCGAGAATCTCAAAAGGTCCGATGTACCTAGGGCTCAACTTTCCCTTCTTCCCAAACCTCATGAAACCCTTCATGGGTGATACCCGAAGCAACTCTCTCTCCCAGACCATGAATGCCACATCACGAACTCTACGGTCGGCATAACACTTTTGCCTGGACTGAGCTGTGTGAAGTCGATCCTGTATAATCTTGACCTTATCCAAGGCATCTTGTACTAGATCAGTACCCAAAAACCGAGCCTCCCCCGGCTCGAACCACCCAATTGGAGACCAAGCATCGTCTACCATATAATGCCTCATAGGGAGCCATCTGAATGCTCGACTGGTAGCTGCTGTTGTAGGCGAACTCTGCAAGGGGGAAGAACTGATCCTAGGATCCTCTAAAGTCTATAACACATGTGCGAAGCATATCCTCCAAGATCTGAATAGTACGCTCGGACTGCCCATATTCCTGAGGATGAAATGTTATGCTCAAATCAACCTGCGTACCCAACTCACGTTGGACTGCCCTCTAGAAGTGTGAGGTGATCTGCGTACCTCAATAAAAAATGATAGACATGGGCACACCATGAAGATGGACGAATCTCACGAATATAAATCTCTGCCAATCGCTCCGAAGAATAGGTAATTGCTATAGGAATGAAGTGCGGTAACTTAGTCAGCCTATCCACAATGACCCAAACGACATAGAACTTCCTCTGAGTCCGTGGGAGTCCAACAACAAAGTCCATAGTGATACGCTCCCACTTCCACGCAGGAATCTCTATCTGCTGAAGCAAACCACCGGGTCTCTGATGCTCATACTTCACTTGCTGACAATTCAGGCACCGAGCTACATAAGCAACTATATCCTTCTTCATCCTCCTCCATCAATAATGGTGCCGCAAGTCCTGGTACATCTTGGCGATTCCATGGTGAATTGAATACCGGGAACTATGAGCCTCCTCAAGAATCAACTCACAAAGTCCATCCACATTAGGCACACAAACACAACCCTGCATCCTCAAGACTCCGTCATCCCAACAGTAACCTGCTTGGAACCACCGTGCCGTACTATGTCCCTAAGGACCAACAAATGAGGGTCTTCATACTGCCGATCTCTGATATGCTCAAACAAAGAAGACCGAGCTACTATGCAAGCTAGAAAACAATTGGGCTCTGAAATATCCAACCTCACAAACTGGTTGGCCAAAGTCTGAACCTCTGATGCTAGTAGCCTCTCAATGACTGGAATGAATGCAAGGCTGCCCATACTCGCTGCCTTCCTATTCAATGCGTCGACCATCATATTGACCTTTCCAGGGTGGTACAAGATGGTGATATCATAGTCTTTCAATAGCTCCAACCCCCTTCTCTGCCTCAAATTGATATCCTTTTGCTTGAACAAATACTGAAGGCTGTGATGATTAAAGATAGTGCCTCCAAATCTTCAGCGTGTGAACAATGGCTGCCAACTCTAAATCATGGACAAGGTAATTCTTCTCATGAACCTTCAACTGCCGAGATGTATATGCAATCACCCTGCCCTCCTGCATCAACACTGCCCCGAGACCAACATGGGAAGCATCACAATATACCGTGTAATATCCTGAACCTGATGGTAACACCAACACCGACGCTGTAGTCAAAGCTGTCTTGAGCTTCTGAAATCTCACCTCACACCCGTCTGACCATCTAAACGGGGCACCCTTCTAGGTCAACCTGGTCAACGGGGCTACTATAGATGCAAACCCCTCCATAAATCGACAGTAATAGCCCGCTAAACCCAATAAACTTCTGATCTCCGTGGTTGAAGTAGGTCTAGGCCAGTTCTAGACTGCCTCAACCTTCTTAAGATCTACTTGAATGCCCTCCGCTGATACAACGTGGCCCAAGAAAGCGACTGAATACAACCAAAACTCGCACTTCAAAAATTTAGCATACAACTGGCTGTCTCTCAAAGTCTAAAGCACAATCCTCAGGTGCTGCTGATCATGCTCAACTATGTCTAATAAAAGACTAAGCGGGCGTTGCAAATATAATCCGGGGTATTATGCCCAGAGTCGATCCCACAGGGAATTTACGTATCAAGAAAGCTGTTAGAATACTCAACTGTCACTTGATGTTATTTAAATTACTAACACTAAAGATTAAAACTAAAGATTAACTACGCTAAGGTATAAAAAATTGTAATAAATATCTAAGGTTATGGTTTCCCCC
>ML394173.1:175734-203693 GCA_005239525.1 Nicotiana knightiana | reverse complement strand
TCCCCCCCAAAAAAAAAGGATTCAGTAATCACGAAGACTTTAAAGAAATAGGGAAAGAGGAGAGGAGAGGAAATAAAAAAGGAAGATGATGTAATTGAATCCCTTAATTTAAGGCACTAATAGTGGATTATATATAAATTGTAATCAATCCTTGTTTAGGGCGGGTAATATACAAAATTAGGACAATTTTGATAAATAAATTTCAAATATGGTATAGGAATAAAAAAGTCTCTACTTTATTTGTAGTTACAAAATACCAGTAACGATTATGGTGGGATTAATACGATATCTTTATTAATAAAAGATCTTAGGTTCGAACCTTAAAAATAAAAAAATCTATAGTAGTTTTCTCGATTCTAGTATAATCATTACTACTCATATGCTAATTGCATGTTAAAAAGAAAAGAAACTTAAAAAAATACATATATATTGCATATAGACATGGCATTGTGTAAAAAAAAATCATAAGTGTAAATATGGTATAAATTGGTGATAGATATACGTTGACTTTGAAAATTCGGGTGAAGCATAAATGGGGCCAATTAAGTACTTCTTTATTATATTGCTAATTTCCAACCTTTTTGATTTTTCTTACTTCTTCATGCATTAAACTATTTTGTGCACGAGTTGACCTGTACAATTGAGGTTGATTGTGAAAGTTGTATTAGATTGACCACTACCTATAATTAGCATCGTAAAAAGGGAAAGAAAAGACAATACTTTTACGCTGATGCTAATCGAATTATGAAATTTAGAGCAAAGTTTGAACCTCGCCCTTACTTTTAAGGCTATGCCATCCTAAGGTGCTGCTAAATGGATGGATCTTATCAACGTCCATAAATGATAAATCATAGATCGAACCGCCGAATCGAAAAAATTGGTCACTTTCATTGTCAAATAGGCTTTTCCTTAGTATACCTTACTTACCTCGACCTAGCGAAGCACGATCCAATCAATCGATCGATCAAGAGGCTAATCTCTTTTGTTTGGGCCGGTAGCTAAAAGAAAGTCCTCGCTTTCTCTTGAACAAGGGAAGGGCAGATGAAATTGTGATACATAATCAATCCTATTTGTTTTGTTCATTACTAAAATGAATCGAATCCTATCAAATATTTATATTTATCCTTTGAATTACTCATATATATCCTATGAATTTCATTTCGCACCGGAAACTATTCTAGGAGAAGTTCGAATCCGTTCCGTTCGGATATTGATTGGTCTTGGTTTGACATGGTTTACGCGTTACTGATTCCCGGAAGAGTTAATATCTCCATTAGCTAAACCCTGAAAAGTCCAAAGAGCGCAGACTAGTCACGGAGCTTGGATACGGTTTCCCGATCGGAGATCCATGGATCACAGACGGTATCTCCTCATGGTCTTTCACCTCTGAAAGCGTCCTTCCTTCTCAATGCCCGGGCATCCATCCAATGCATTCTTTTCGATCTTGTACCCTATGTAGATGAGTTGTCAGCCTATTGTCACAAATTCATGTGATAAATGTATATATGTTGAGTTGAACTGTGGTGGTTTAGATTTTAGTTTCAATACCAAATTTTTGCCTTGTATTATTTTTAAATTGTGTCAAATATATTATATATTCATATTGTTTTTAAAATAAGTTATTTAGACAGAAGTACATACATTAAAGGAAAAAATTTCGCGTGGTGAAATCAAATGATATCCCTTAATAAATGGATTCTCCTACAGATTGTTTGTTATAGATAGGACTAGTTATCAAATTGCAGCAAAACATAATTAGTACTACAATAACATCGCAATAGAAAAGAGATGAAATGGGCAAACAGAAATACAGTATGAGAGATTTAGCAAAAGTAAAGATAGATCCAATATACTTTATTTAACAAAAAGAAAAAGAAAAAGAAAAAGAAAAAGAAAAAGAAAAAGAGAATTTCAAAGGTAAAGAGCTTGCTGGAATAACCTTATGTGTGGTTGCTTAAGATATATGGCACAACTAGTTTCATATGGCATTTTCATTTTTCTTTATAAATATGTATTTTCAATTTATGTGAGCTGTGTAAAATAGATCTCAAAAATTAAGAATAGAAGTTTTATGCGATAGTTATTTTACACTTATAATAATACTTGGTAATTAGCTAGCTGAGTCGTGCTAAACTATATGATTTTATCCGGCTAAATTATAGTGACAACATAAAAGTTCTTTACACTATCAACATGTAAAACTTAAATAAAAAATATTTAATAGAACAAAATAATTCAACTTTCAATAAAGGAATATTTACATAGCTATGCTTCATTATAGACTTAATTACTACTTTTTATAGAGGTTCCTTCTTAATTATATAACATATATATTATATTTATAATTTGTATAAATATTCATAATAATAGAGGATCCCTTAATTATAGGCAATATAACAGTTAAACCCCTCCCCTTCAGTGGCGGAGCCACATGCATCCAAGGGTGTCAACCGACACCCCTTCATCCGAAAATTACACTGTTTAGTTCGGTAATTTTTTTAAAAATATATATGATACCCCTTGATTTCTTGGTGAGTTTGTTTCGTTAAATTTTGATTTCCCTTAATAAAAATCATGGCTCCGCCACTGCTCCCCTTCATTTTCTGAACTAACCCTTCTCCCTTCATGACAATTTAAATATTTCTCTTCAAAACCTCATTTTTCTCTCTAAAATCATGAATTTTTTTTATTACTGAGTTCTAAATCTTCATCTCTCATGAAATCACAACCATTTTGAGTATTTCAAAAATTACAAAATTAATGAGCTTATGTAAATGCAACCACAAAAATACACATTAGTTAATTGAAGATGCTGGCGTGATTTAAAAATTTTGGCAATCATTTGTTGTATGTTCAATAATAATAATAACAATAATAACAACAACAACAACAACAACAACAACAACAATAATAATAATAATAATAATAATAATAATAATAATAATAATAATAATAATAAAACAATGATAAAGCTGTAAACTTCATAGATAGACATTAATTGCCATTAAAAAGCTTTAAAGCTTTAAATTCGAAATTCGGGTTATACGAAATTGTGATTTATTTGGATTGGATTTTCTTGCAAGCGATTTAGAATATCCTTTGGAATTTTCTATATCAATTTTGAAGGGGATTGGTTAAGATTGGAGTTGGTTTTGGGTGGAATTTCAGATTAAAATTCGAAAAGGAAGAAGAACATACGATAACTAAAATACATATAAACGATATACAAAATAATTACAGTGACATAATTATATAAAAGTTGTACGACATTCTATGAACCATGATAGACGAATTGTAACAGACCACATAGTTGAAGAAATATGAAAATTATATGTGATTTGTACGATAAGTGTATGATGNAATAATAACAACAACAATAATAATAATAATAATAATAATAATAATAATAATAATAATAATAATAATAAAACAATGATAAAGCTGTAAACTTCATAGATAGACATTAATTGCCATTAAAAAGCTTTAAAGCTTTAAATTCGAAATTCGGGTTATACGAAATTGTGATTTATTTGGATTGGATTTTCTTGCAAGCGATTTAGAATATCCTTTGGAATTTTCTATATCAATTTTGAAGGGGATTGGTTAAGATTGGAGTTGGTTTTGGGTGGAATTTCAGATTAAAATTCGAAAAGGAAGAAGAACATACGATAACTAAAATACATATAAACGATATACAAAATAATTACAGTGACATAATTATATAAAAGTTGTACGACATTCTATGAACCATGATAGACGAATTGTAACAGACCACATAGTTGAAGAAATATGAAAATTATATGTGATTTGTACGATAAGTGTATGATGAGTTATGTAGAAGTTGTATGTATAATATGAAAGTTGAAAGATACAACAAATTTGTATGAAAGTTTAAATGAATGAAAGTTGAAAGATATAACAAATTTGTATGAAAGTTTAAATGAAGTTGTATGAAAGTATATATAATGAGTCGATGAAAGTTGGTAGGATATTGTATGAAAATTGTATGAAAGCTGTATCAAAAAGTCTTTGTTCCAGCTCAATTTGATTTACCTGGTGCTTTTGAATCTAATTGTGTTGCAATGTTTCAAAACTATATCAGGTTTTCTTTTTTATGCTCGTATTAAATTTGTAACGATCCGATCGGTCGTTTTACTTTCTAGATCCTCGTTTCCCTAAATAAGACTCTCTGTATGTGTTTTACTATTTTGTGACTTGCGGGGATGATTAGTTCGGGATTTAAAAAGGTTCGGGTTGAAATCGGAACACTTCGTTCTTTGGTTTGGCTTTAAAAAGCTAAGTTTGACTTTGGTCAACATTTTGAGTAAACGACCTCGGAATCGGGATTTGACGGTTCCAATAGGTTCGTATGATGATTTCGGACTTGAGAGTATGTTCGAATCGATTTTTGGATGACACGGGAGCGTTTCGGCGCTTAATAGTGAACGTTGGTACATTGGAGGTTTTAGAGTTCTTTAAATTTGATTTGAAGTAGGATTTGGTGTTATCGAGGTCCGTTTGGGATTCCGATTGGTGTCATTCCGAGTAGTCTAAGTATAATTTGGTGTGTTCGGAGCGAATTGAAAACTTGAAGTTCATAATTTGATTTAATTTAGTTTTAGGGTGCATCTTAGAAACTGTTTAACCCAAAAAATGATTTCCAAGGTCAAAGTAATAAATTTTATATGACGGGCCACAAGTAACCGATTCGATCCGAAAGATATAAATTTTTGTTAATACAACATGATAGAGAAGTGAAAAATAAATTCAATGATAGATAATATAATAAATATAAAGCAGAGAGGAAATAATTCTTATTGAATGATCCTTGATAGGATGATGAGCCAAACATAGCTTGAAGGCCGAACTATGGCTAACTTGGGAACAAGATGCTATGAATTACAATGTATAGAATTGTAAAGAAGAAAATTAGAACTTTCCGATTGTGAAAAAAGTATGTCGATTTATAGAGCTAAATCTAAGTAACTATTCTCCTTGAATTATGTGTCCATTATGGGCATTTACTCAATCCATCCATTACTTTTGGAAGACTTGTAACAGCTGTGTAAATGCTGGAATTCCGTAACTGATGAGTTAGTTCCGTAATGGATGAGTCAATCCAGTGCCTATTGAGTCAATCCCGTACCCGTTGAGTCAATCTCGTGCCTCTTGAGTCAATCTCGTGCCTGTTGGGTCAATCTCGTAATTGATTGCCTTGTTCTGACCGTTACAATCATTTATTGCATTTATTGTACGTTAAATAATTAATTTGTAACTGATGGCATAATGATGGTAAATCCCAGGTAATCCGAGATTAGTTGATTCTTTCCTCATTTGTAATTATGAGCTATTCTCCCATGACTGATCCGAAGCTATTTTATGATGGTCAGTTCCAAGACTAATAGGCATGGTACGAGTATGTTCGGTCTCGAGAATATTTCACATATCACCTTTACATGTCATTCTTCACCTTTCTCATAACTTTTCTAACACGTATCTCCATTTAATAGACCCATGTGGAGAGTCTATTTTTCACTAATACATATAGTCTCCCCCACTTTTCGATTACTCACTATGATATGATTGGGAAGTGGAAGATTTTATCTTTTTCACCCATGTTATTGCCTCATTAAAAACCTTACCGGAAAAACCCAATAGGGACAAAAGCCAAGCGAAGGAAAAAGAGTGCAGAACTTAGGAATTCAGATGACAACTCCGTCACTTATTTCGCGTTCGTCAATGATCGGTTGGTGCTGAAAAAGTATCACTATCATAGAAAGCTTGATCTCAGATTTTTAACGTTCATCTGGAAGTTTTATTCTTTGAGTTTTGTAATGACTTGAGCGGTAATTTTGAGAGTATTAGCCCCGATCCCCTATTTACTGCTTCACCCGTATCTTTTTCTGCTTATGTAACTTTCCGAGAGGTTCTGTATGTGGTTTCAGAGTGATTTGAGACACTTAGCCTTTAAAACAGAAGTTTAAGTTCTAGGATTTCGATCGTAGTTGGAATTGTATGAAGACGACTCCGGAATGGAGTTTTGTCGGTTCCGTTAGCTCCGTTTGATGATTTTGTACTTAGGAACGTGTCTGGATTGCGTTTTGGAGGTCTATAGCTGAATTAGGCTTGAAATGACGAAAGCTGAATTTTTTGAGAGTTTGATTGGGAGAGTACTTTCTGATATCAGGGTCGGATTCCGATTCCGGAAGTTTGAGTAGGTCCGTAATGTGAGTTATGACTTGTATGCAAAATTTTAGATCAATCAGACGTGATTTGATAGGTTTCGCCATCAGTTGTAAAAGTTTAAAGTTTCAAAGTTCATTAAATTTGAATTGGAGGGTGATTCGTATTTTTAGAGTTGTTTGATGTAATTTGAGGGCTCGACTTAGTTCTTATGGTATTTTAGGACCACCCTGTATGTTTGATTGAGGTCCCGGGGGTCTCGGGTGTGTTCCGGATCATTTTTGACTTGGGAGGACTGCTAAAGTTTTCAATTTTAGGTGTCATCGCACCTGCGGTGGGGTTGGTCGCAGATGCCGACTTGCACGTGCGAGAGGAGGATCGCATGTGCGGTCTGGAGGAGTTGGCCTGTGGTCGCAGGTGCGACATGAAGGTCGCAGAAGCGGAGTCACTACTGCGGAAGCTTGAACGAAGAAGCGGAGAGGCCTGAGAGGCTTGGGATCGCAAGTGTGGTCCCTGGTCCGCAAAAGAGGAAACCCTGGCCATAAGTGGAATTCGCACATGCGATGATTTTTCTGTGAACAACTAATTTTTGACCACACCCAAATTCTATATTATTTTGGTATAAATATTTCTTTTAGGTCTAATCTTAATACTTTACATTTTTATCTTACTCTTAATAGGCTTTATTTAAGAAAATTAAAAATTACAAAAAATATTCACAATCTTAGAATATAAGATTTGTTCCTATGTTTAATAGAAGATATATATATATATATATATATATATATATATATATATATATATATATAATATAAAATAATAATAATAATAATAATAATAATAATAAGAACACCCAACTTCCCTACTTTCTCACTTCACCCAACCCTATCCCTCACGTCTCCCTTCACAAATCCACCCCACTTCCCCACTATTCCTTTCCATTAACACACATGGACAATATCAGATTCTAGGGTTTTTTTTTATATAAATAGCAAAAGCTTTAAAGAGAAAAAAAAAGGAGAAGGAGATTTGAAAAGGAAAACTAGAAACAAAAACAAAAAAACGTGACATTGAGAGGAAAATTAGAGTAAAAAGAGCTGGTTGAATTGTATTTGCTTCAAAAAAGATTAACAAAGCGGATTAAGCATCATCCAATATTTTTCGAGTTTGAGTTCCGTCGAAGTTATCGGTGTAGTTTCGCGGTTGAGTTAGCAAGGTCGTGTAATAGAGCTCTAGTCAACATGCTACTTGCTTTCAAGCTGGTAAGTGTTTTTCATTATAATCCGACGTTGAAGATTCACTATTAACATGAAAGAAAATTTCTCCTTTGAGGTCCATCCTTCTATTCTCGTTTTAAGTTTCGATATAAATGAATATATCGTTTGAAGCATGAGATTTGTAAAAATTATTCATTGTGATGTAGATTTTTTTTCACTTGATTATCTTGTTAGTTGGGTTTGTCGATTATCTTGATTTTGTTTTAATGGTGTAGTTCTCGAATATTTGATCATGGTTACATAAACAGTTATTACAAATAGTGCTCATAAAGATGAAAAAAGAAATATCGTGAGAAAGTGAAAATTTATTTATCAAGTAAATTTTGTTCTATTATGCACATACATTTGTGTAGCAGTGTGCAAAGAACAGATTCAGAACAACAACTTAATACCCATGCACGACATGTATCAATTGCCTAATTACCAATTGTTCTACATTTAATGGACACTAGCTTTCGAATTGCTCTAGCAAATTAAGGAACTCTGCTACTAATTGCTATGCATATGAGGATACTGCAGATTTGAATAAGTCCTTTAATTTATGTTTAACTTTACGTAAGCTTCGTTACTTTAATATGCTTGGATCATTGTTATGCGATTTTAGGTGCAAGTTTAGTAGAACTCAAATAATATTTTTATAGTTCAAAAACGTACCTTTGGATATCATTTAACTGCAACCTGTACATTCTCTTCATGTGTCTTTGAAAATGCAGAGCAAGAATTTAAATAACAATGCTATATGTTTAAGTCGTAGGAGTATGATTTTGGCTTATTTTATTGCCTTTCAGCTGATTCATCCTTATTTAATGAACATTTCTCATAACTTAGATGTATCATTGGCCTTCTAATGTAAACTAAACACAAGCCTCTTTCTTTCTGCAATAATATCCATAACTCATATGGCTTTCGCAATAATCTCAAACTTAGGAAAGAAATAAATTATGTATACACTAGAAAAACTTTAGATGTACTTTAAATATTAGCCCATGTGTTCATACCCAAACCTTGGATTGACATGATTAAATAATAAAAGGATCATGTGCGCATTCCGCGTCTCGATGTCTTTAGATTTAAAATAATTATGTTATAACTATGTGTGCATTCCGTATCTTGGTTTAACATTTAATTTCAAGAAATTACCTTGTGTGTGTTATCTTGGTGAACACGATTAATAAAAATATAATAATTAATTAAGCGGTAATCAATAACTCATAATCAACAAAATACAAGAATATCCAAGACTTGATTTAAGCCTTACATTAGTCAATAAAGCGACCGTGCTAGAACCACGGGACTCGAGGGGTGCCTTACACCTTCCCCCCAGTCAACAGAATTGCTTACTCAGTCTTCTGTTTTGTAGACCATAAATTAGGAGTCAAATCTTCCTTGATAAGGGATTCAATAAAAGGTGACCTGGAACACCAAAACTCAATTCCAAGTGGCGATTCTAAATAAGAAAATAATCTCTTTTCAAAATGTCACTTTAATTGGAAAAAATCTTCTAACTCAACCTCGTACTAGGTTTGTGCGGAACATAAAATAGGTGTGACATTTTCCACTGGTGCGGCGTCGCATATGCGACTAAGAGCCCGCAGGTGCGAATTCACTGGGCAGAAAAGGCTAAGTTCGAGGGATTTATCCTATTTTTAATTTTGGAACTTTGAGAGCTCGGATTAAGGCGATAATTCAAGGGTTTTTCAGAGGAAACTATTGGGTAACGATTTTTAACTCATTTATGGTTATATTCCACTAATCTATATTTGATTTCATCATTTAATTAAGGATTTGGATTGAGAAATTTGGGGAAAAATTTGAAAGGTTCTTCAACCAAAATTTTGAGTTTTGATATCGGATTTGAGTAATTTTGGTACGATTGAACTCATGGTTGAATGGATATTCGTATTTTGTGACTTTTACCTGATTCCAAGACGTGGGCCCGGGTTGACCTTTTAGGGCGATTTTCAAAATTCTTTTTGAAGCCTTGATTTCATTAATTAGATTAATCTATTATAGTTATATTTATGGTGTGTAATTGTTTTTGGCTAGATTTGGTCTATTCAGAGTCGGATATTCGAAAAAAGGCATTCTTATTTACTGATTGACCTTGGTTCGAGATAAGTGGCTTGCCTAACCTTGTGCGGGAGAAATTTCCTTAGAATTTGGTACTGTGGTGATATTTCTGTGATATGTGATCGCCGTGTACACGAGGTGACGAGTGCACGCACGGGCTAATTGTTGTAAAAATCCAATTTTTCACTAAGTAGTAGCCTGGTACACCTTAATTAAGTTATACCAGGNTGATATTTCTGTGATATGTGATCGCCGTGTACAAGGTGACGAGTGCACGCACGGGCTAATTGTTGTAAAAATCCGATTTTTCACTAAGTAGTAGCCTGGTACACCTTAATTAAGTTATTCCATAATGTGTAGTTGTCCTGTTTAGTCTAATTTCTGGTGTCTACATGTCTTAAATGCTTATTTGAAATCCGTGCAACATGTTTAGTTAAATTTCTGCCTTTACTTGATTTGTATCGACCTTAGCTGTATAATTCTTGCTGTTAATTGCTTTTTCACTGATTTGAGCTGTGTGTTTACTTTTGGGACTACGAGGCGGTGCCTCGGGAGATCCCCCCTGCACATTTACTTTTGGGACTACGAGGCGGTACCTTGGGAGATCTCCTTGCATATTTACTTTAAGACTACGAGACGGTATCTCAGGAGATCTCCTGTTGAGTATTTACTTTTGGGACTACGAGACGGTATTTCGGGAGCGCCCCTGTTGTTTATCTCATTGTACAATGTTATTATTTCTCTGTGAATTCTTTCTGTTAAATTCTCAGTTCTTTTCCTTCATGTTATTTTATCTCTTATCTTATTATTTTATCCCAGTAGGGCCCAAACCTGACCTCGCCACTACTCTATCGGTGTTAGTTTTGGCACTTACTGGGTACCGTTGTGGTATATTCATGCTACTCTTCTGCACGTGTTTGATGTGCAAATCCAGATGCCTCTTATCAGCCCCGCTATTAGCTAAGAGTGCTTGCTGTTGTATGGAGACTTCAAGGTACATCTACCGCGTCCGCAGACCTCGGAGTCCCCCTATATTCTCTCCTATGTCGTTTACCATCCCGTACTTTCTTAGACTCTGGTGTATAGAGATACTAGTTTTTCTTCTGTAGCTTGTGGCTTATGACTACCGGGTTTTGGAATAATACTTTTTATATTCGAGTGTTGGGTTTTTGTACATGCCGAGTGACATCTTATCAGTTATTTAATTATCTATTTCTATTTAGTTGCTAAATTTTGCTTTTATTTCTTTTTTCCGCAAATTGTTAGGCTTACCTAGTCGTAGAGACTAGGTGCAGTCACAACGTCTTATGTAGGGAGACTCGAGTCGTGAAAAGTTGGTATCAGAGCTCTAGGTTCATAGGTGTCATGAGTCACAAGGCGATTTATTAGAGTCTCGCGGATTGGTACAGATACGTCTATACTTATCTTCGGGACGCTATGGAACTGTTAGGAAAAAACTACACTTCTTTGATTCCTTGCCGTGCTAAATTGTTGACTTCGAAATTCTAAACTTCTGTCTTCTATTTTCTCTCACAG
This sequence comes from Nicotiana knightiana, assembly GCA_005239525.1. Lineage (NCBI taxonomy): Eukaryota > Viridiplantae > Streptophyta > Magnoliopsida > Solanales > Solanaceae > Nicotiana > Nicotiana knightiana. The sequence goes on along the minus strand of ML394173.1, from coordinate 192,627 downwards.
ATGGTGAGGACCCGTACAGGCGGATCTGATGACCAGGCACCCGCGCCTCCTACTAGAACCGCGAGAGGCCGGGGCCGGGGCCGGGGCCGAGGATGTAAGCCAGAGCACCAGCACGAGCTGCTACAGAGGAGCCCCCAGTAGCTCCAGCTGGAGGGCAGACCATTGAGGTACCTGTTGCTGCACCAGCCCTCCAGGAGACTCTAGCCTAGTTCATGAGCATGTTCAGCACCTTAGCTCAGACTGGATTGATTCCACTTGCTCCTGCCACATCTCAGGATAGGGGAGGAGCACAAACTCCCACCGCCCGTACCCCAAAGCAGCGGGTTCAGGTCGGCCAGGTTCCAGAAATTATACCAATGTAGCCGGTAGCTCCAGTTCTGCCCGAGGTTAGGGCAGCAGTTTCAGAGGTGGAGCAGCTCAGACTTGAGAGGTACAAGAAGTACCACCCTCTTACTTTCAGTGGATTGGCATCAGAGGATGCCTAGGGTTTTCTGGAGGAGTGTCACCGTATTCTCCATACTATGGGTGTAGCGGAGTCCAGTGGGGTTTCTTTTACTACATTCCATCTTAAAGGAGCAACCTATCAGTGGTGGCGTGCTTATGAGTTGGGTAGTCTAGATGAGGAAACTTCACTTACATGGACTCAGTGCTCGGACATGTTCTTGAGAGAGTATGTTCCCCAGAGTCTTAGAGATGCATGGTGCGTGGAGTTTGAGCAGTTGCGCCAGGGTTCTGTGACTGTGTCAGAGTATGGAGTTCGCTTTTGTGATTTGGCCCGACATGCACCAGCCTTGGTTTCCACAGTTCGAGAGAGAGTCTGTCGGTTTATTGAGGGACTCCACCTTAGTATCAAGCTTAGCATGGCCCGAGAGTTGGAGATGGATATTTCTTACCAGCAGGTTGTGAGTATTGCTAGGAGATTGGAGGGTATGCTTGCTCGCGAGAGAGAGGAGAGGGAGGCCGAGAGGTCTCGAGAGTCCGGCACTTATAGTGGTACTCGTGCCCCAACTACAATTCGTCATGGTAGGGGCTATGTGAGTCACCCCATTCATTCAGCACTTCCAGCTGCCAGTGGTATTCCGGCCCCTTCTAGACCCTAGGAGCCTTATTATGCACCGCCAGTATCTAGTGCACCTTTTGCATGGGGTGCTTTCAACGATCAATCCAGTAGACGTGGCCCGAGCCAGACACAGTAGCCACGCCCTCCGCGAGCTTGTTTTGAGTGTGGAGACACTCGCTGTATGGTGGGGGATTTCCCCAGACTTAGGAGGGGATTACCTCCACAAACTTCTGATTCACCGCGTACTCCACCCGATCCTTAGGCTATGATTACAACACCAACTACCGGCCCACCTGCTCAGCCAAGTTGAGGTGGACGTTGGGGAGGTAGAAGTCGCCCAAGAGGGGGAGGCCGTGCCAAATATTATGCCCTTCCTTCTCGTACAAAGGTAGTTAATTCCGACACTGTCATTATAGGTATTTTTATAGCCTGAGAGATGCATTGATTTTATTTTATCCAGGCTTCACTTATTCCTATGTGTCCTCTTATTTTGCACCGTATTTGGGCGTAGCCCGAGATTCTTTGAGTTCTCCTATTTATGTGTCTACACCTGTGGGAGATTCTATTGTTGTTGACCGTGTGTATCGGTCGTGTTTGGTCATTCTTAGTGGTTTTGAGACTAGAGCCGACTTATTATTGGTCTTGGTAGATTGTGATATTATTTTGGTCATGGACTGCTTATCGCCCCATTATACTATATTTTCACAGCAAGACTGTGACACTGGCTATGCCAGTATTACCTCGATTAGAGTGGAGAGGATTTCGTAAAGCTTAACGAATGGTTGAGAAGGGGTGTGACACGTAACTAGCTTATGTGAGAGATGTCAGTATTGATACCTCTACAGTTGAGTCAGTTCCGGTACTGAGGAATTTTCCAGACGTGTTTCTAGCTGATCTTCTGGGCATGCCGCCTGATAGAGATATTGACTTCGGTATTGATTTGTTGTCGGGAACCCATCCCATATCTATTCCTCCATATCATATGGTGCCTCTTGAGTTGAAGGAGTTAAAGGATCAGTTACAAGAGTTTCTTGATAAGGGCTTCATTCTTCCTAGTGCACCTTGGGGGCTTCGGTCTTGTTTGTGAAGAAAAAGGATGGTTCTATACGTATGTGCATTGATTATCGCTAGTTGAACAAAGTTATAGTGAAGAACATGTATCTATTTCCTCGTATTGATGACCTATTTGATCAGTTACAGGGTGCCAGGGTGTTTTCCAAGATTCACTTACGTTCAAGCTATCATCAGTTGAAGATTCGGGAGCCAGATGTCTCAAAGACTGCTTTCAGGACTCGGTATGGTAACTATAAGTTCCTTGTGATGTCATTTGGGCTGACCAACGCCCCAACAACATTTATGCACTTGATGCACAATATGTTCCGACCCTATCTTGATTCATTCGTCATTGTGTTTATTGACGACATTCTGGTGTACTCCTGGACTCGGGAGGATCATGAGCAACACCTGAGGACTGTGCTTCAGACCTTAGAGAGAAAAGAAGTTACATGCAAAATTTTCCAAGTATGAGTTTTGTCTAGACTCAGTGGCATTCTTGGGTCATGTGGTGTCGAGTGATGGGATCAAGGTGTATCCGAAGAAGGTTGAAGCAGTGCAGAGTTGTCCCAGACTGTCCTCAACTATGGAGATTCGGAGTTTTCTTAGTTTGGCGGGGTATTACCGTCGATTTGTAAAGGGTTTCTCATCTATTGCAGCACCTATGACCAGGATGACCCAAAAGGGTGCTCCGTTCAGGTGGATAGAGAAGTGTGAGGAGAGCTTAAAAAATCTCAAGATAGCTTTGATTACAACCCCAGTATTGGTATTGCCTACAGGTTCAGGATCTTATACTGTATATTATGATGCGTCGCAGATTGGTCTCCGTGCGGTGTTGATGCAGGACAATAGGGTGATTGCCTATGCGTCTAGACAACTGAAGGTGCATGAAAAGAACTATCTTTCCCATGACCTTGAGTTAGCAGCTATTGTTCATGCCTTGAAGAATAGGCGACACTATTTGTACGGTGTCCATTGTGAGATCTACACAGATCACTGGAGTTTGCAGCATCTGTTCAAATAGAAGGATCTTAACTTGTGTTAGCGGAGGTAGTTGGATCTGCTTAAGGATTATGATATCACCATTTTGTACCATCCCGGGAAGGCCAATATGGTGGCCGATGCCTTGAGTCGCCGGCCGGAGAGTTTGGGGAGTTTAGCATACCTACCAGCAACAGAGAGGTCATTGGCGTTGGATATTCAGGCCTTAGACAACCAGTTTGTTAGATTGTATATTTATGAGTCGAGTCGAGTGTTGGCTTGTGTGGTTTCTCGGTCTTCTCTTTATGGTTGTATTAGGGAGCGTTAGTATGATGGCCCCCATTTGCTTGTCCTTAAGGACACAGTTCAACACAGTGATGCTAAGGAGGTCACTATTGGAGATGATGATGCATTGAGGATGCAGGGAAGGCTATGTGTGCCTAATATAGATGGTTTGCGTGAGTTGATTTTCCAAGAGGCTCACAGTTCGCGATACTCCATTCATCTGGGTTCCGCAAAGATGTATAGGACTTGAGGCAGCATTACTGGTAGAGGAGAATGAAGAAGGACATAGTGGAACATGTAGCTCAGTGTTTAAATTGCCAGCAGGTGAAGTATGAGCATCAACAACCAGGTGGATTGCTTCAGAAATTAGAGATTCCCGAGTGGAAATGGGAGCAGATCACTATGGATTTTGTTGTTGGGCTTCCACAGACTCAACGAAAGTTTGATGCAGTTTGGGTGATTGTGGATAGGTTGACAAGTCATCTCTTTTCATTCCTGTGATGACTACTTATTCTTCCGAGCGTTTATATCCGCAAGATTGTTAAGCTTCATGGCATTTAGGTATCTATTATCTCTGACTGGGGTACGCAGGTTATATCACGGTTCTGGAGGGCCGTACAACATGAGTTAGGTACTCGGGTTGAGTTGAGCACAACATTTTACCCTCAAACAGACGGACAGTCCGGGCGCACTATTCAAATATTAGAGGATATACTGCGTGCGAGTGTGATGGAGTTTTGAAGTTCTTGGGATCAGTTCTTGCCACTTGCGGAGTTTGCCTACAACAACAGTTATCGGTTGAGCATTCAGATGGCACCGTATGAGGCTCTGTATGGTAGGCGGTGTCGGTCTCCAGTGGGTTGGTTCTAGTGGGGCGAGGCTAGGTTATTAGGTACAAACTTGGTTCAGGATGCTTTGGAGAAGGTTAAGGTGATTCAGGATCAACTTTGCATAGCCCAGTCCAGATAGAAGAGTTATGCGGATTGGAAGGTTTGCGATGTTGCATTCATGGTTGGGGAGTGCGTCATGCTCCGTGTATCACCCATGAAGGGTATTATGAGGTTCGAAAAGAAGGGTAAGCTGAGCCCAAGGTTTATTGGCCCATTCGAGGTGTTGCGACGTGTTGGGTAGGTTGCTTATGAGCTTGCCTTGCCTCCCAGTCTAGCAGAATTTCACTGGATATTCCATGTTTCTATGCTCCTGAAGTATTACGGCGATCCATCTCATGCTTTGGATTTCAGCTTAGTCCAGTTGGACAAGGATTTATCTTATGTTGAGGAGCCAGTGGCTATTTTGGACAGGCAGGTTCGAAAGCGGAGGTCAAAGAACATTGCTTCCTTGAAGGTTCAGTGGAGGGGTCAACCGGTTGAAGAGTCGACTTGGGAGACCGAGCATGATATGCGCAACCGTTATCCTCATCTATCCTCATCTTTTCACCACTTCAGGTATGTCTCTATACTCGTTCGAGGAAGAAAAATTGTTTGGGGGGGGGGGATGTAATGACCCGTCCGGTAGTTTTGAGAGTATTAGCCCCGATCCCTTATTTACTGCTTCTCCCGTATCTTTTTATGCTTATGTGACTTTCTGGGAGGTACATTTTGTGGTTTCGAAGTTATTTGGGACACTTAGTCCTTACAACGGAAGTTTAAGTTCTAGGATTTCGACCGTAGTTGGAACTGTATGAAGAAGACTTCAGAATGGAGTTTCATCAGTTTCTTTAGCTCCATTGTGTGATTTTGGACTTAGAAGCATGTACAGATTGTGTTTTGGAGGTTTGTAGTTGAATTAGGCTTGAAATGGCGAAAGTTATATTTTTGAAAAGTTTGACCGGGAGTGAGATTTTTGATATCGGGATCGGATTCCAATTTCGGAAGTTTGAGTAGGTCCGCAATTTCATTTATGACTTGTGTGAAAAATTTGAGGTCAATCAGACGTGATTTGATAGGTTTCAACATCAGTTGTAGAAGTTTGAAGTTTCAAAGTTCATTAAATTTGAATTGGAGGGTGATTTGTGTTTCTAGTGTTGTTTGATGTAATTTGAGGGCTCGAATAAGTTCGTATGGTGTTTTAGGACTAGTGGATATGTTTGGTTGAGGTTTCGGGGGCCTCGGGTGTATTCCTGATCATTTTCGGATTCATTTTGGACTTGGAAGGACTGCTGAAATTTTCAATTTCTGGTGTCATCGCACCTGCGGTGGAGTTGGCCGCAGGTGTGAACTCGCACGTGCGAGAGAAGGATTGCAGGTGCGGTCTGGAGGTGTTGGCCTGTGGTCGCAGGTGCGATATGAAGGCCGCAGAAGCAGAGTCACTTCTGCGGAAGCTTGAACGTAGAAGCAGAGAGGCTTGGGAGTCTTAGGATCACAGAAGCGGAAGGGTCTCCGCAGAAGCGGGATTGCACGTGCGGTCCCTGGTCCGCAGAAGCAGAAACCCCGTCCATAAGTGGAATCCGCACATGCGATGGTTTTTTTGCTGGTGCAGCGTCGCATATGCGACTAAGAGCTCGCAGGTGCAAAATTGCTGGGCAGAAAAGGCTAAGTTCGAGGGCTTTATCCTATTTTTAATTTTGGATCTTTGAGAGCTCGGATCAAGGCGATAATTCAAGGGTTTTTCAAAGTAAACTATTGGGTAACGATTTTTAACTCATTTATGGTTATATTCCACTAATCTATATTTGATTTCATCATTTAATTAAGGATTTGGGTTGAGAAACTTGGGGAAAAAGTTGAAAGGTTCTTCAACCGAAATTTTGAGTTTTGATATCGGATTTGAGTAATTTTGTTACGATTGAATTCATGGTTGAATGGATGTTCGTATTTTGTAACTTTTACCTGATTCTGAGACATGGGCCCGGGTCGACTTTTTAGGGCGATTTTCAAAATTCTTTTTGAAGTCTTGATTTTATTAATTAGATTAATCTATTATAGTTGTATTTATGGTGTGTAATTATTTTTGGCTAGATTTGGGCCATTCAGAGTCGGATAATCGAAAAAGGCATTCTTATTTACTGATTGACCTTGGTTCGAGATAAGTGGCTTGCTTAACCTTGTTCGGGAGAAATTCCCTTAGGATTTGGTACTATGGTGATATTTCTGTGATATGTGATCGCCGTGTACAAGGTGACGAGTGCACGCACGGGCTAATTGTTGTAAAAATCCGATTTTTCACTAAGTAGTAGCCTGGTACACCTTAATTAAGTTATTCCATAATGTGTAGTTGTCCTGTTTAGTCTAATTTCTGGTGTCTACATGTCTTAAATGCTTATTTGAAATCCGTGCAACATGTTTAGTTAAATTTCTGCCTTTACTTGATTTGTATCGACCTTAGCTGTATAATTCTTGCTGTTAATTGCTTTTTCACCGATTTGAGCTGTGTGTTTACTTTTGGGACTACGAGGTGGTACCTCGGGAGATAGTCCCTGCACATTTACTTTTGGGACTACGAGGCGGTACCTCGGGAGATCTCCTTGCATATTTACTTTAGGACTACGAGACGGTATCTCGGGAGATCCCCTGTTGAGTATTTACTTTTGGGACTACGAGACGGTATCTCGAGAGCGCCCATGTTGTTTATCTCATTGTACTGTGTTATTATTTGTCACGACCCAAACATCCCTCCGAAATATGTCATGACGCCACCTAGTCTCTACGACTAGTTAAGCCCAAAAAATTGCGGAAGTAACAATAATGAAAGTAAAACCTAACATCTAACTGCAATAGATAACTGAATAACTCGTAACAATGCCGCTCGGAATGTACAATAACCAATATGCTAGAAATACACATTCTTCCCAAAGCCCGGAACATCGTAAGTCACAAGCTACAAAAAGAAAGTAGCATCTCTATTCACCAGAGTCTAATAAAAGAAATACAGGAAGTATTTGACATAGGGAAGAATAGGGGGGAGGGGACTCCGAGCGAACGCGACAAATATACCTTGAAGTCTCCAAAGCTGTCTCTGCTCACTGATAAGGTGGCTGATAATAAGCACCTGGATCTGCACACAAAGCATGTGTAGAAGAGTAGCATGAGTATACCACAATGGTACCCAGTAAGTGCCAAGCCTAACCTCAGTCGAGTAGTGACGAGGTCAGGTCAGTCCCACTGGTATATAATAAATAAAGTAGGAGAATATAACAGTATAATAAGAGAATGGAATTTAACAAAAGAAAAACACAGGGCAATAACAGTACAACACATAGGGGAAAACAACAGGGGATCTCCCGAGATACCGTCCCGTAATCCAAAAATAAATATGCAGGGAGAACTCCCGAGGTACCGCCTCGTAGTCTCAAAAGTAAATATGCAGGGAGAACTCCCCAGGAATCGCCTCTTAGTCTCAAAAGTAAACACACAGCTCAAACTGATAAATACAACAGTTAACAACAAGAATTATATAGTTAAGACTGATAAAGAACAAGGAAAAATAGGAAATCAACTAGGCATGCTGCACATAATTCAAATAAGCAGTTAAAACACGTAGACATGCGATATTAGACTAAACATGATAACTACACATGTTGGTATAACTCAATTAAGAATGAAAACAATTTACTACTCAGTAAAATCGGGGTTTACAACAAACAACCCGTGTATGAACTCGTTACCTCGCGTACACGGCGCTCACATATCAAATAGTACCAAATCCTAAGGGGATTTCCCCCACACTAGGTTAGGCCAGCCACTTACCTCGAACAAAGCTCAAATCAATCTGTAAGAATGCCTTTTCCTCGATTATCCGACTCCGAATGGCTCAAATATAGCCAAACACAATTACATATCACAAATACAACTATAATATACTAAGCTAATTAATGAAATCAAGACTTCAACAAGAAATTCGAAAATCGCCCTAAAACGCCTCCCCGGGCCCACGTCTCCGAATCGGGTAAAAGTTGCAAAATATAAGCACCCATTCACTCACGAGTTCACTCGTACCAAAATTATCCAAATCCGAAATCAAAATCCTAATCAAAACTCAAAAACTTAGTTGAAGAACTTCTCCCATTTCCCCCCAAATTTTCAACCCAAATCTGAAATTAAAGGATGGAATTAATGATAGATTAGTGGGATATAATAAAAAACAAGTGTAGAATTATTACCCAATCAATGCCTCTTAAAATCCCCCAAAATCTCGTCCAAATCCGAGCTCTCTAACTCAAGTTTTGATAAAAATGGCTAAACCCTCGAATTTGAAATGTTTAATACTGCCCATGCATTCCTTCTTCGCGAACGCGGAAGAATCCTCGTGTTCGCGGAGCAAAAACTCACTTCAGTCTAAAAATACTCATTGCGAATGTGATGACCTGGTGGCGAACACAAAGCTTGCTCAGCTTGACCCTACGCGAACGCATGACCAACATCGCGAACACATAGGCAAAAAGGCATGGACACTCCGTTGACCACTTCCTCTACGTGAACACGGGACCTCCATAGTGAATGTGAAGCATAAAAGTCCACCTGCCTCTAATTCCTCTTCGCGAATGCGAAGAAGGAAACCAGAACTGGAGAATGCCAGAAAATCTGCCATTTTTCCCAAGTACAAAATGATCTGTTAACCACCCGAAATCAACCCGAGGCCCCTCGAACCTCAACCAAACATACCAACCACTCCTAAAACACCATACGAACTTAGTCAAGCCCTCAAATCACATCAAACAACTCTAAAACACGAATCACCCTCCAATTCAAACTTAATGAACTTTGAAACTTCAAACTTCTACAATCGATGTCGTAACCTATCAAACCATGTCCGATTGAACTCAAATTTCGCACACAAGTCATAATTGACATTACAGACCTACTCCAACTTCCGGAATTGGGATCCGACCCCGATATCAAAAAGTCCAATATCGGTCAAACTTCTCAAAAATTCAATTTTTGCCATTTCAAGCCTATTTTCCTACAGACCTCCAAAACGCAATCCGGACACGCTCCTAATTCCAAAATCACCAAATAGAGCTTACGGGACCGACGAAACTTCATTCCAGAGTTGTCTTTACACAGTTCCACCTACGGTCAAAATCGTAGAACTTAAGCATCCGTTTTAGGGACTAAGTGTCCCAAAACACTCTGAAACCAACACCAAAACATCCCGACAAGTCACATAAGCAGAAAAGATACGTGGGAAGCAGTAAACAGGGGATCAAGGCTATTACTCTCAAAATGACCGGACGGGTGGTTACATCCTCCTCCTCTTAAAACAATCGTTCGTCCTCGAATGAGTATAGAGACATACCTGAAGTGGTGAAAACATGAGGATAACGGCTGCGCATATCATGCTCGGTCTCCCAAGTCGCCTACTCGACCTTTTGAATCCTCCACTGAACCATGGAAGCAATGTTCTTTGACCTCAGCTTTCGAACCTGCCTGTCCAAAATAGCCACTGGCTCCTCAACATAGGATAAATCCTTGTCCAACTGGACTGAGCTAAAATCCAACACATGTGACGGATCATCGTGATACTTCCGGAGCATAGAAACATGGAATACTGGACAAACTCTTGCTAGACTAGGAGGCAAGGCAACTTCATAAGCAACCTCCCTAACATGTCGCAACACCTCAAGTGCGCCAATAAACCTTGGGCTCAGCTTGCCCTTCTTTCCGAACCTCATGACACTCTTCATGGGTGACACTCGGAGCAGGACCCGTTCTCCAACCATGAATGCAACATCACGAACCTTCCGATCTGCATAGCTTTTTTGTCCAAACTGGGCTGTGCGAAGTCGATCCTGAATCACCTTAACCTTCTCCAGGGCATCTTGAACCAAGTCTGTACCCAATAATGTAGCCTCTCCCGGCTCGAACCAACCCACTGGAGACCGTCACCGCCTACCATACAAAGCCTCATACGGTACCATCTGGATGCTCGACTGATAACTGTTATTGTAGGAAAACTCCGCAAGTGGCAAGAACTGATACCACGAACCTCCAAACTCCATCACACACGCATGGAGCATATCCTTTAATATCTGAATAGTGTGCTCGAACTATCCGTCCGTCTGAGGATGAAATGTTATGTTGAACTCTACTTGAGTACCCAACTCATGCGGTACGACCCTCTAGAACCGTGATGTAAATTGCGTACCCCAATCAGATATGATGGATACCGGTATGCCATAAAGCCTGACGATCTCGCAGATATAAACTTGAGCCAGCTGATCGGAAGAATAGGTAGTCATCACAGGAATGAAATGAGCTGACTTGGTCAGCCTATCCACAATCACCCAAACTGCATCAAACTTCCGCTGATTCTCTGGAATCCCAAAAACGAAATCCATAGTGATCCGCTCCCATTTCCACACCGGAATCTCTAACTTCTGAAGCAACCCACCTAGCCGTTGATGCTCATACTTCACCTGCTGGCAATTTAGACACCGAGCTACATACTCCACTATGTCCTTCTTCATCCTCTTCCACCAGTAATGTTGCCTCAAGTCGTGATACATCTTCGCAGCACCTGGATGAATGGAGTACCGCAAACTGTGAGCTTCCTGGAGAACCAACTCATGCAAACCATCTACATTGGGCACACATAGCCTTCCCTGCATCCATAATGCACCATCATCCCTAATACTGACCTCCTTAGCATCATCGTGCTGGACCATGTCCTTAAGGAGAAGCAAATGAGGGTCATCATACTGACGCTCTCTGATATGATCATAAAGAGAAGACCAAGAGACCACAAAAGCCAATACGCGTCTCAGCTTAGAAATATCCAATCTAACAAATTGGATGGCTAAGGACTGAACATCCAACGCCATGGGCCTCTCTACTACTGGTAGATATGTTAAGCTCCCCAAACTCTCCGTCCGAAGACTCAAAGCATCAGCCAACACATTGGCCTTCCGTGGATGGTACAAAAAGGTGATATCATAGTCCTTAAGCAGCTCCAACCACCTTCGCTGACTCAAGTTAAGATCCTTTTGCTTGAACAGATGTTGAAAACTCCGATTCAGTGTAAATCTCACAAGGAACACCTTACAAATAGTGCCGCCAAATCTTCAAGGCATGAACAAAAGCTGCTAACTCAAGGTCGTGGATAGGATAATTCTCTTTATGCAACTTTAGTTGTCTGGACGCATAGGCAATTACCCTACCGTACTGCATCAACACCGTGCTGATACCAATCCGCGAAACATCATAATATACAGTGTAAGACCCCGAACCTATGTGCAATACCAATATTGGGGATGTAATCAAAGCTGTCTTGAGCTTATCAAAGCTCTCCTCACACTCCTCTGTCCACCTGAACGGAGCACCCTTCTAGGTCAGCCTGGCCATAGGTGCATGATAACTAGGGATTTATACCTATTATTTACTCTTGTTTTCGTAGGTTTTGAGGCAAAATTGCATTAAGATACTCTCGAAATTTGATGCAAGTTGTTTCAATTGCAGGATTTGAGTTGAATTGAAGATGTTGACTAAAAATAACTCAAAAAGGAGCAGAACTTGCATTGGCCCAGAACCCAGTAGAAGCACTGAGAGTGCCAATATTCCGATGCAGCAGTTGTCACTTCGCTGCAGCAGAATTCCATCCGCTGCCCCGGTAAAAAGTCCAGAAGACTCTGCTTTTGAAACCCAGCTGAGTCGCCGTCCACGCCAATATTCCACTGTAGTAGTTGTCACTTTGTTGCAGCGGAATTCCATTCGCTGCCCCGGTTAAAAGTCCAGAAGACTCTGCTTTTGAGACCCAGCCGAGCCGCTGTCCACGCCAATACTCCGGTGCAGCGGTTTGTCACTTCGTTGCAGCGGAATTCCATTCGTTGTCCGGTACAAATTCAAGAAGACTCTGCTTTTGAAACCCAGCTGAGCCGCTGCCCACGCTAAAATTTTGTTGCAGCATTATCCTCACCGCTGCAACGTACAAATATCCGCTGGGAGAGGATTCCTAAGATCTGAGACTTGCCAACCTAAAGTTATTCATAATAGCGCGGTCAGGGGTATTATTACGCTGCTGCGCTATCAGGAACCATTGCGACACTGTTAAATTCCGCTAGGGGCAGAATAGAGATGCTGAAAGTACCCAGGTCCAGAAACGCTGCAGTGGAAGCCAATCCGCTAGAGCGCATAGAATTCCGCGGGGAGCGAAATCTCCTCAGGGGCAATTTTGTCCAGTATTTTCAGCCTAGTATAAATACAGCTTTTTCTCATTTTTAGGGAATCAGACAAGAGAGTGAGCTCGTGAATAGTGTTTTTATTCTATTTTGAGTAATTTTAGCTTAGATTCTACCATACTTCTTAGATTTTCTTCTTGTAATCAACATTTATGGGTTTAATTTCATCATCTATCTTAATTTCTTGCATGATAATGAGTAGCTAGACCCTCAAGTTAGGGTTGTGACCCAACCCTAGTGTGGGTAACTAGTGGCTCTTCTATTTTAGGATGAATTTGTGATTGAGTGTATGAATTTTAGTCTATTTCATGCTTCATTGATTGAATTAGTAGTTGCAAACACTAATTTATGCCTTTTTTACTAGGGTTATTCTTGAGAGAGATGACCCAAGTCTAGGTAAATAGGCTAACAAGGTATTGGGGTGAACTCACGAGATTGATAACCTCAATAAATGGTAGAAACTAGAGATAGTGATACCCGACTTGAGCCATTTCATTTGATTTGTTGAAACACCTAATTGGGCTTGAGATAGCCAATTCGGGCAAAGTCACCCAAATTATCGAGAGGTATTGGGTGAGTAATTTAGTATGAGGTTATGTCATTTGCCCAAAATTCACAAGCTTATCCTAGATTTTAGATCCCATTAGTCACTTGCCTAGGAGTAAGTTGCAACCCTAGTGCCTTTAATCATTTGATAAAAATCCACAAAAATATTGTAGTTAGTTAGATAATATTACTTTTTAGACTCAACCTTAGAATAGATTCAAAACCAAATCATGTTGGGAAGAGAAATTAAGAAAATGAAACAACACTAAATCAAGTAGAAACTCGACTCCCATTGCATAACTCCCTGTGGATATCGATCCTGACCCTGTCGGGTAAAAGCTGCTTCGACCCTGCTTTGCTACTTAAATAGTGGTATAGGTGGGCGTAGATCACTTTTTGGCGCCGTTGTCGGGGAGTTAAGACGGTGTTGACTATCTATTTGAGTAGTGGTGTAGATTGTTTTTCTTTCCTTCTTGTTTGTTAACTTGTGTGTTTCAATTAATACAGGTACTTATGGCTGATCCTCTTGCAAATATTATACCGGGGGATGACGTATATGATAACGGGGAAGAGAAGTTTCATAAAATTCCCCCACCTCAAAGACGAGGCCGACATGCCAATCCTAATGATAATATTCCAGACCCTCCCCTGCCTCCTCCAAGAGTTGCTCCTCGGATGCTTCCAAACGAGGGGTATGCCAGTGCAATTGTCCCACCCAGAATCCGGGCGGGCAACTTTCAAATCACTAATGTCATGTCGATTATTCTGGAGCAACGAGGGTATTTCACGGGAGCTCCCCATCAAAATGCCTACAAGCACTTAAAAGGCTTTATAGACACATGTTGGGGAGCAAGCAAACCAATGTATCGGAGGATGCCTTGAGGTCAGATTATTTCCTTTCTCTATACAAGGGAAGGCGATGGATTGTCTTGAACGACTCCCCAATCATTCTATCTCTACATGGGATGAATTGGCGGATAAGTTCATTGCCAAGTTTTTCTCCCCCTGGCACATGGCGGCTTTGAGAGATGAGATATTGGCATTCAAGCAAGAGCCGAATGAGACCCTGCACGATATTTGGGAACGCTACAGAACTATGGTCAAAGAATGCCTAAATAATGACATGACAGAGGCCATGATACATCCGACTTTTTACCGGGGCATTAATACTTTAAATCAGTGTGTGGTGAACCAACTCGTTGGGGGCAAGTTTATGAAGCTATATTACAATGAGGCATGTGACATCTTGGATGAAATGGCTGACACTTCGTCAGCATGGCAAAGTCGGGCAAATGTGCCCCAAGGTGATCCAAGTGTGATAAATCTCCACAAAGAGCTACAGGACCATGGGCAAGCTATTGCCGAGCTTACCACTACCATGAATCAACTTGCTAAGGTGCAACTTCAACAATTACAAGGGCCAAATCCAGTGCATGCTATGGAGGGGGTAAATATTTTGGTTAATAAGCGAAGTCCTCGTGGAAATCAAATGCAAAACAACAATGACCAGTGTGAGCATGAAGTGAGTGGGTATAATCAAAAGGATTCCTATGATGAGAAAAATGAAGATGTAATGTATGCCAACAATTTTCAAGGGCAAAGGAACAATCAAAGTATCAACCAAAACTGGAGCAATCAAAGGCAAAGTAATTGGAACAACAATAACAACTCTAGCAATTGGGGAACAACAATCAACAATGGGGAGGCAATAACAACAATTGGAACGGGAACAACAATAGAAATTGGGTGGAAATGGAAATCGGGGGTCGGGCTTTTAAAGGCCCTCGATGTATCAACAACCCAACAATCCACCCCCGTATCAATCACAAGGTCAAAGCTGCTCAAGCAATGACATGGGCCAGATCGAGCAAATGTTTAAACATATGATGGAACGGAATGCGGATTCAGATGCTCAAATTTCACAATGTTTGAATACTCGCTCGAAGGGGGTACTACCTAGTGATACGGTGGTGAACCCTAAGGGTTGGAACAACAACAATACTGGACATGCGATGGCGGTGACCACAAGGAGTGGTCGGGGTGGTGAGGCTAGTTCTTCAAAGCAAAAGAGAGTTTTTGGTGATGATGATGACTTGCAACATATTGGGATTCCTATTGAGGTTAAAAATGTGGTTGATGAGCCGATGGATAATGAAGTGAGTATTGACATAAATGATAATGAGGAAGAAACACAAAATGACGTGAACCCGTCTAGGGAACACGTAATTGACATACCCGAGCCGGTTGTGCCAAAAGTCAAGATTCCATTTCCTAGACCTCCTCCTCCCTATCCTCAAATATTGGCTAAGCAAAAGACGGAGAATTAATTCAAGAAGTTCATAGATATGATGAAGAGTTTGTCCATCAACGTACCATTAGTTGAGGCGCTTGAACAAATGCCCGGGGTATGCCAAGTTTATGAAAGACCTGGTCACAAAGAAGAGATCCATGGAGTGCGATACAATCAAGATGACCCACCAAGTGAGTGAAATTTTGCACTTAATGGCACCCAAACTAGAGGATCCCGGAGCTTTCACTATTCCTTGCACTATTGGTAGTGCGGATTTTGCCAAGGCATTGTGCGACTTGGGTGCTAGTATCAATTTAATGCCTTATTCTGTCTTTAAAACCTTGAGAATTGGCCAACCTAGAGAAACTTCCATGCTACTTCAAATGGAGGATCGAACTATGAAGCAACCCTTTGGAATCATTGATGATGTTTTGGTGCGGGTCGACAAATTCATCTTGCCTGCGGATTTTGTGATATTGGATTGTGAGGTCGATTATGAAGTGCCAATTATTTTGAGAAAACCTTTCCTTGCAACGGGGAAGGCCTTGGTTGATGTGGAGGCCGGTGAGATCACCTTCCGGGTGGGTGATGAAAAGGTCATTTTCCACGTTTGCAAATCAATGCGGCAACCCAATAACATGGAGATGTGTTCTTTTGTGGACCTTGTCACCGAGGTCATAATTGATGAAACAAGCTCAATGATAAATGTTAAAGATCCTGTGGAAGCAATTTTATTGAATCATGATGATGTTGTGGTGGACGGTTTGATGGAGTGTACCAAGGCATTGTAAGGCATGGTTTCTTATTTTTATGGACCTCACAAGCTATCTTTAGACTTGGAGAATCGGAAAACTCCTCCGACAAAGCCCTTAATCGAGGAGCCACCTACCTTGGAGTTGAAGCCCTTTCCACCACACCTCAGGTATGAATTTGGGTTCTTCTCGTACTTTACCTATTATACTCTCTTCTTGCCTAACCCAATTGCAGGTAGATTATACACTCAAAGTGCTCCAAAGGAGAAAGAAGGCCATAGGTTGGACTCTAGCTGATATTCGGGGTATAAGCCCAGCCTTTTGCATGCACAAAATTATTCTTGAAGATGATAAAAAACCATTTTTGGAACATCAACAGAGGTTGAACGATGCAATGCAAGAGGTGGTCAAAAAGGAGATAATCAAGTGGCTTGATGATGGGGTTATTTATTCAATCTCTGATAGTGCTTGGACTTCACCAGTGCAGTGTGTTCCGAAAAAGGGTGGTATGACCGTGGTGAAGAATGACAAGAATGAGCTTATTCCCACTCGGACCGTGACTTTTTTTCTTTTTTTGGCAAATCCACTAGGCAGGAGCCTAGGGCTAGTTTTATTAATACTAAAAAGCTAAAAAGTACCACATAGCAAGAGTACAAATAAGGGGGACAATAGCACCAGTAGTGTTGCCTCTATGCCTTGGCTACATAATCACTCCTCTGCGCCTCACAATGCCCTTATGGCAGCCTCATGTAGAGGAATCATGGTGTAGATGCCGGCAAAGTCTCACGAGGGCATATAATCTCATAGCCATTTG